>PPHD01000325.1:0-74446 GCA_002909625.1 Bambusicola thoracicus | reverse complement strand
GTTTTTTTTGTTTTTTTGGTGTGGTTTTTTTTTTGTGTTTGGTTGTTACACTGGGAAGGCTGTTACACTGAGCAAGGATGGGGAACTGGCTTTGATTTTCCTCTCTAAAGTCTTAGAGACACCAGTCTGTGACACCACCTTTGAAGGGTTTTCCTTTGCTTTTATGGAGTACCACTTAAGACAAAAGTTGAGATGTCCTCAGCACTCACATCCCAGAGGTCCCTCCCAGACACCCACTCCCTACCTTCTGCAGTCCTACTACAATTCCCACGTCAAGCACGTTCCAGCCCTTCCCCCGGGATTTACTTATCTCTGAAAAGCGTCATGTGGTTAATGATGTTGACTGCCTGCTTTCTGCATATGGTCACGCTGATGTCCCAGCAATCGTAATCACGTTCTGCTGAACTGAATGTATCTGCTGAAAGCCAGCCAGCTGCAGCCACGGCACCGCGCTCAGCTTGTGTTAGCATTGCTGGGCAGGGATTCGCAGTCACCAGGCTTCACTGGAGCAAGAGGAGGGAGAGTGAGCACAAGCCCACGCCCATCTGCCCCCTTCCCTCTCATTTCAAGTCAGCAATAAACTGCCAGATCCGGGTTGCTTGATGCGAGTTCCCCTGTGGAGTTTAATGCAAGCCAGCTGCTGGCGTTTCCCAGCCCCGTGTTTCCTCCAGGCCACACCAGCCTTCTCCCCTCCTTCAGCCCTCAGGGCCTGGATGCTAGTAAAACAAGATGACGTTAGTTACGCTGTTTACAGTGGTGAGCCTTCCTCCTCCCTCAACGCATGTGAGTGCTCCCAGACCCAGGGCAGATGGGTCACCGGTGCCCTGCAGCCAGCTGCCGGGGAGTCACTGGGGCTTCTGGCCAGGCCCTCCTGGGAGTTGACCACAGGGGTTTAAAGCAGAGCTGCTGTGAGGGTTTGAAGGAGCAAAAAGGCAGGTTACGGTCCCGTGAGCCACAGGCAGCACCGCATGGAGCCCAGCCATACGCTCCCCTCCTTGGGTTTCACTTATCCATTTGCTGTGGTTCTGAGCAATCTTGGCGGGCTCTGCTGGCTGCAAAACTCCGTGTCCTCCTTCCTCTTGCACTCCAGCTTGGCACTGAGAACTGTCAGTGTGCCTAGGACATGCAGGAAAGCATACCATGGGAGTGCAGAGGGTTGCCCAAAGGCAAAGCAGGTGCAGTGTCCAAGCTGAGGGGCAGGGCTAGAGCATCTTGTTCTGGACAGTGCAGCCCCTGTGCATTCAAACCTGTGGCTTTCCCATGGGAACAGTTGCAGGGGCATGCTGTGGGAGAATCAACTCATTTCTCAAATAAAGGGCAGTGGCACAGGAGGCCCCGCATCTGTGGGGTATTTCCTATCAAGACTCTGGAGGGGCAGGGGCAAGCGTTCAGTGGGATGTGTCTCTTGTCACCTGTGCATGGGGCACAATTGTCCTTCCTAACCTGGGCTCCTGTCACAGGTCATTGCACCTGAAGTTGAAAATTGGGAACAGAAATCTGGGAATGTGCTTAGTAATTATGGAGCTCGCTCAGGGAATGACTGAAAGAACCCTCGTTGCCAGTGGGTGCCACTCACCTTCCGACTGATGCGCTGTTGTTCTGGGTTGTGCTTTGTCTTCCAGCACCCTCTCCAAGTGCTGCCATGCTACAGTGGCCCTCCTGTACCCCTTCACCTGGCAGCACACCTACATCCCTGTGCTGCCGCCTTCCATGATCGACATCGTGTGCTCGCCCACCCCGTTCCTCATCGGCCTGCTCTCCAGCTCCCTGCCCCGCCTGAAGGAGCTCCCGGTGGAGGAGGTGAGCCATGCTCAACAGTATTTCTTCCATCAGGCTCAGCTGTCTTCTGGCCCAGAAAGGCTGCTGAGCACATATGAATTTTGCTTGAAATGGCAGAGCTGAAGCAGCGAGGAGTGCTGGACGGGGCTGGGATGGCAGGCTCTTCTTACCCAGGCTGCTCTGTGGTTAGTGGTGAAGCTGCTAGAAAGCCACAACAAGGGCTTCTCTTGGCTCACCCTGGGTGCTGCCTCCATCTGCTGCAGTGGTTAGGAGGAGCAGGGCCAGGGTTCAAGGGTTTCCTCCAGACCAGTTGTAGATCAAGATAAACTCTGTTGACGGAAGTAGTGACGTACCGCTTTCATTCTTTCTCTCTCATTCTTAGGTCCTTGTTGTTGACCTTGTGAATAACCGGTTTCTGAGACAGGTGAGTGGAACTATTTCACATCCTGCATCTTCTGTTTCATTCCTCCATCACACCTTACCTCGATTGGATTTGCTGACCTGCCTGGCTGGCTGCATTGGTTACTTCCCATGAAAAGTGGGATGGGATTTGTGGTTAGAAGTGTCATAGTCATTGCTGTGTCCGTAGGTAGTACCACAGTCCCAAACCACAGATGAATCACTGAATTACTGTGTATTCTCTCTCTCCATTTTTAAAGAGGGAAGGATGGCACCTGAGCACTGCAGGTCCTTCTCTGGCATCCTGAGGGCAGAGCTGAGAAGCCTCAGCTCAGTAGTTGAGGCTCCCAGAGGGCCGTGGCTTTCCCAGCCTGTGTCTCACACACCCTGTCTGAGCAGGGATGTAAAATCATCACCTGATTATTTCTCTGCATCATTCCTGCTCCAGGAGTTTGCGATTTCTCGCTCCAGTCCCTGTACTGGGTGAGTCACAAGTCGGAAGCTGGTAAATGGGAATCTAGCTGCGTGGACGAGATTGCCTGCTGATTTTTGCTTCCCTTTGTCATGGAGTGGAGATGGGTACTTAAGAGGAGAGGACAGACAGTAGAACATGCTCCTGGCCCTAGAAGCTAGCTTTGACCCAGAGGTCTTCCTCAGATGGCTGAGAAATGCTGGCTGCGTAGGTCTGTCCCGTGCCTCAGTGAAATGGGAGGAGAGCACCTCCTGCTGCAAGAAGCAGCACGTGGGCGAAGACCACTCCTTCGGTGCAGTGTTGGCTCACCACCTCCCTGAGCTTCAGGGACTGAGTTTGCGTCCTGTCAGCTGGCAGCAGATTTGGGTCAAAAGCTCCTCCTCGCACCTCTCCTCCAGAGGCATAAGCTGAGTTACACGGTGTCAGCCGGAGCTGGTGAGAGCTCACGCACACGGGCAGTTCCTGGCCTCGGTTGCTCTGCGGGAATTGTTGAGCCTCAGTAACGTGATCGATATCTGAGCACAGCCAGGAGAGCGGCTGCGCCTGCCTGGCTGCACGCCAGCATTGTTCAGCTCAGCCTTCTTCGTGGTGCCGGAAGGGCTCACAGGCAGATGGGTGAGCCCTGCCAGGTAGCCTCTGGGGTTGGACGCCTGAAATTCTCACCGGCTAGAGCAGTATTTGGGCAAAGAGACCCTCCTCTCTTGCTTCTTTACCCTCTGGCAGGAAGGTGCTGAGAAAGTGCCAAGTGTATCGTGAGTTCTCCCTCTCCTTCTCCACACCGTTTGCTTTTAGTGCTCCCCCTGCCGTGTCAGGGACTGGATAGGACGTGACCCAGGAGCCAGCCGTGTCCTGGCCCCAGGCCCTCAGGAGGTGGCTGTTTCTGTTTTGCAGATGGAAGATGAGGACTCCATCCTGCCCCGAAAGCTGCAGGCCGCCTTGGAGCACATCTTGGAGCAGAGGAACGAGCTGGCAAGCGACAAAGAGGAGGGCTCTGTGAATGGCAAGCAGGGTAAGGCACAGCGCTGTTCAGGTCAAACCACTTCTCTCCCTGCCCTTTCTGTTCACTCCTGTCACTTCTCAGAGGAGAGCTACGTTCATACTGAGTTTAGCTCCACAGGAATTAGAGGTAGGTCAGGGTGTTGCTTGAAGCTTTATTAACTGTTCCATCTCACTGAAAACATTTCTCATTGTGCAAAGAGAAACAGTGCTTATCCCCTCCCTGGCTTTGTCCTTTCTTCTTGTGTGGCTCCAGGGAGCATCACTCATCCTTCCTGGTGAGGATTACGTAGGCTTTCTGCCGCCGACCACGTGAAGGATGCAGATTCCTCTAGTGAACGGTCTGCACACGCAGCCCAGGGCTGAGGCAGCTTTTTGTGGGGCACTGAGGGCATATCCTGGTTGAGAAGGAGCTGTGTATACGGATGAGTAAAGGAGAACACATTTCTTCCAAGCACATCCTTATGGTGTTGTCCTCACTGCTGCCTCTTGTTCCTCTTCTCAGAGACCAGCCCTTTGAACGAGGTGGTATCCGAGGCCTTTGTCCGTTTCTTTGTGGAGATTGTGGGCCACTACTCGCTCTTCTTGACCCCCAACGAGCGAGAGGAGCGGACTCTGCAGCGTGAGGCTTTCCGCAAGTCTGTCTCTTCCAAGAGCCTCCGGCGCTTCCTGGAGGTCTTCATGGAGACGCAGATGTTCGGGGGCTTCATCCAGGAACGGGAGATGCGGAAGCAGGGGGTTAGAGGTGAGGGGCTCTGCCAGGGCTCTGCATTCCTGGAACCTCTGCTGTCACTCGCAGGAGAGGCAGGGGATGCCACCAGCTCCAGCAGCATGGGCTGAGGCTGCCAGTGCCTGTGCAGGGGCAGTGCCAGCTTAGGTGGTGGGGAAGCTGTTGGATTGGATCCAGATTAGGGCCATGAAGTTGATTAGAGGGCTGGAGCACCTCCCCTGTGAGGGCAGGCTGAGAGAGCTGGATTCTTCAGCATGGAGAATTCTCTGGGGGGACCTTATAGTGACCTTCCAGTACCTGAAGGGGGCCTACAGGAAAGCTGAGTTGGGGAGGCTGGGTACATTGTTCCTGTGTACAAGCGTATTGGTAAGCTAAGAGAGTATGTTTTCAAATGCACTCTCTTTTACTTATAGGGTAGCAAAGTAATAGTTGTTGACTTCCTTCTTCCCACAGGTCTGTTTGAGGTACGGGCTCAGGAGTACCTGGAAACACTTCCCAGTGGGGAGCAGAGTGGAGTCAATCGGTTCCTGAAAGGACTTGGTAAGGGACCAAGCTTGTTATTGCTGCCTTGAGATTTGGCAGCAGAGGAGCTGCTGATGGGTGGCAGGACTCTATTAGCAACTGAGTCCTGAAGTGATTAGTGCCCAGCCATGTATCCCAGCTTTTGACATGCTGTTGGTCTGCCTCCAGCCTGGAGGCTGGGGAGAATCTAAGTGAGGGCTATGAGCTATGTGTATCCTAAAGGATACAAGTGGGTGTGAGGAGAAAACCGAGTAAACAGTGACTCAGGAGAGTAGATGCAGTTTCTGCTGGGATGAGTGACACATTCTCCATAGACTTCAGGTGGAGAGTCTGTGGAGGGTCAGTGGTGGGAATTGCCCAGGAGCATCCTAAGGCTGAATCATAGAATCATCAAATCCTTAGAGTTCGAAGGGACCTTTAAAGGCCATCTGGTCCAACTTCCCTGCAGTGAACGGGAACACCTACAGCTGGACCATGTGGCCCAAGGCCTGATTCAGCCTCGCCTTGAAAGTCTACGGGGATGAGGCATCAACTATATCTCTGGACATCCCATTCCAGTGCCTCACAGTCCTCACTGTAAAAGACTTTTTCCTTATATCCAACCTAAATCTCCCCTCTTTAATCTTGAAGCTATTTCCCCTTGTTCTGTCACCACAGACCCTGCTAAAGAGTCTGTCCCCTTCTTTTCTTTAGCTCCCCTTTAGATACTGAAAGGCCGCTCTCAGGTCACCTCACAGCCTTCTCTTCTCCAGGCTGAACAGCCCCAGCCTGTCCTCACTGGGGTGGTATTCCATCCCTTGGATCATTTTTGTGGCCCTCCTCTGGATGTGCTCCAACAGGTCCGTGTGTCTCCTGTACTGAGGACTCCACATCTGGACACTACTTTAGGTGAGGCCTCACCAGTGCAGAGAAGAAGGGCACAATCACCTCCCTCACCCTGCTCGCCACATTTCTTTTGACACAGCCCAGGATATGGTTGACTTTCTTGGCTGCGAGGGCACATTGCCAGCTCATGTCCAGCTTGCCATCCACCAGTACCCCCACATCTTTTTTGGCAGGGCTATGTTCAATCCTTTCATCCCCCACCTGTATTGGTATATACTGTATTGGTATATACTGTATTGGTATTGGATGTTACCTTGACCCAGGTACAAGATCCTGCATTTGGAATTGCTGAACTTCATGAGGTTCACCTGATCTCACTGCTTAAGCCTGTGTAGGTCCCCCTGGATGGCATCTCATCCCTTTGGTGTGTTGACTGCACCCCACAGATTGGTGTCATGAGCAAACTTGCTGAGGGTGCACTTGACCCCCACAGTATCACCGATGAAGATATTAAAGAGTATCAGTCCTAGCAGTGACCCCAGGGGACTCCACTCGTCTCTGAACTCCATCCAGACATTGTGCAATGGACCACCACCCTCTGGGCTCAGTCCTGCAACCAGTTCTTCATACATCAAACAGTACACCGATCAAATCCACATCTTTCCAATTTGGAGAGAAGGATGTTGTAGGGTATTTTGTCAAAGGCCTTACTGAAGTCCAGATAGATGACATCAGTGGCTCTTCCCTTGTCCACTGATGCAGTGATATCATCATAGAATGCCACTAGGTTGGCCAAGCAGGATTTGCCCTTGGTGAAGCCACACTGGTTCTCCCATACCACCTCCCTGCCTTCCATGTGCCTTAGCATAGCTTCCAGGAGGATCTCCTCCATGATCTTTCCTGGCATAGAGATGAGACTGACAGGTTTGTAGTTCCCAGGGTCATCCTTTTTACTCTTTTTTAAAAATGGGTGCAATGTTGCCTTTTTTCCAGTCACCAGAGACTTCACCTGATTGCCACGACTTTTCAAATAGCATAGAGAATGGCTTGGCAAATACATCAGCCAATTCCCTCAGGACTCTGGGATGCATCTCATTGTGACCCATAGACTTGTGGATGTTCAGGTTCCTCAGGCAGTCACGAACCTGATCTTCACTTACAGTGGGAGGGAAGTCGCTTCTTCAATCCCATCCTACCAAACCAAACATTTGAGGGCTGTGTGACAAGCAATTTTCAGAGAAGACCAAGGCAAAAAAGTTGTTAAGTACATCAGCCTTCTCCTTGTCTGTTGCTACCAGCCTGCCTGTGTCACTCACTAGGAGGAGTATGCCCTCCTGGACTTCCTTTTCTGGTTGAGGTATCCATAGAAGCCTTTCTTGTTGTTCTTGGTATCCCTTGCCAAGTGTAGTTCAAGCTGGGCCTCAGCTTTCTTGACCCAATCCCTACACAGCCTAGCAGCTTCCTTATACTCTTCCCGCAGTACCTGTCCTTGTTTCCACTGCCTGTGCGTTTTCTTCTTGCTTGAATCCATTTTGCATTGTAGAGGAGCAATAATAATCGAGAGCTCCAGGCCAAGATTAGAAGTTCTTGGTTGAACACCGTGTCTAAGAGAGCTGATCCCCAGGTCTTGAGTACTTCTTGACCATTTAAAGAGAAGCACTGTCTGTGAGACTGGTGGCCCTGCCTCTTAAGCATGTACTTTAGCCGAGTGAGCTCAGTAATACCCTCACCTTCCAGGTCTGCTGGACGAATGGGATCTGGGTGGTGTGCTTGGAGGCCTGCAGTGCCCCAAACTGCAGTGCTGCTCCCAGGCCATAGTCAGGGCTGTGCCCTGCACTGCAGACACCTGCTTCCAGCTTTGCAGGGCAAGGGGCTGTAGGTAAGGACCCGGGGCTGGCAGCAGCAGCGTTTCTCTGTATAGGTTTGCTGGGACAGTAGTGGGGAGTGACACTTATTTTGCCCGTCACTGTGGGAAACCCATTTTCCTTTCTCCATCTCTTCAGGCAGCAAAATGAAATTCCTCCACAAAAAGTAAAGAGCGGAGCACATCCTCGTTCCACAGAAGAGAATGGCTTTACCATTTAACATCAACAAATCAGATGTACCCACCGTTCCCATTTGACCTGCTCCCAGGGGCCCGCAGCCTTGGGCAAGCTGACCGCGGCCGGGACGCGCTCACGCAGACGTGCAGTGCCACAGGACGATGTGACAGCACTGGGGCTGCTGGGACAGGACTCCGGATATCGACAGTTGTATGCACTGGACCGAGCACTCTGAACTCTGCACTACCACGTTGCAGACAGCCCAGCAGATCGGATCCCTTAGCTAGTCGGTTCTTTGTTTCGCTGTATTTTTCTATTTATATTGGGGTTAGAACAAATATTAACCGATGCCTCTCGCCCTGCCTCCTCCCTGCCTGGTGGGACTGCCACGGGACTGAGCTGGCAGAGCTTGAGCACCGAGGATGGGAGGAACGGAGTTGTGCGGCCATGTCTCTGCGGAGCAAAGGTGCTGAGAACTGCAGGGATGATGTGGACTGATGAGGAGGAGCTTCTGAGGGTGAGGGGGAACCACTAAACCTACTGAGGACGTGATCGGCCTGCCAGCTGCCAGGTTGGCTGCATCGGGTCCTGGCACGAGGAGAGGCTTTTCCTTACACAGCATAATTAAAAGTGAATGGTTTAAAAGGTGTGCGGCCCCTGGGGTGTGTTTGTGGTGTGTCTGCCACCTGCCTGCACGGGCCGGAGGAGACATCTAGTGGCTGAGCCCTCGGCTTGGCCGTGCCTGCATGTTCTGGAGCTGGATGACCTTGTACTCTCACCCAAGCTACGTGCAGAGGGAGCCTGAGGATTAGCTCAGATGCGGGGTCTGGCTGTGGAGACCCCTGTCAGGTTGGGCAGGTTCTCCTCTGGTGACACCTCAGTGGCATTAGAGAGAGTGTTCTAACACTGGGTAAGCTGCTGAGACAAAGTGAGGATATCAGCTCCCCTAGGGAGCCAGCTGCTGCTGCTCACCCACCTTCAATGGGGCTCTCCGCAGGCCTGGGGCTGGCTGAAGCTGAGAGGAAGGAAACTCCTCAATGGTCCTCACTGCAGAGCTGAATGGAGATCTCCTCTGCTTTGGAAGTGTTAGGGGTGGGCTGCGTGCTGGCATGCCTCGCTGTGGGCAGCCCTGTCCTGCATTGTGCCATGTGGGGCTGCTGGAGGGTTTGGAAATGCCTCTTCCCCACATTTGAGGGCCATGGTGACCAATTATAGGGTTAGTGGAGCCTAATTCCACTCATAAAAGAGTGGATGGGATCTGTGGGTCATGTCACTGCTGCCTCAGGCTTCAGAAACCAACGTTTCCTACAGCAGCAGCCCCTTTCCTTGCTGGGTATAAGGACCCAGCAAACAGTGGAAGTGGATTGTGGTGGTGGTGGCAAGAATGGGCAGGTGGGCAGGGTGGTAGAGGGGTGAGTGCTTTGTTGGCAGCAGTAAGGAAAGTGGAGGTCAAACCCAGCATACAGTATCCAGGAGCGTTAAACAGCATGAAAAGCACAGAGAAAGAACCTTTTACAGCTGTTTAATGAAGGACCGAACATGAAACTCAAGCAGGAGATGCTGGTCTCAGTGGCAGGACAGTCCCTCCAGCATCACGCTGAGCTGCGTTGCTCCAGTATGGCATGCCCCTGGCTGCTCTGCAGGAACCCCCCTGTGAAGACAAAGCCCAGAGAGCAGCCATGCTGGCTGAGGCCTTGCGGCCGCACAGAAACCACACAGTACCACAGGCGCTGCTCACCTCTCTGCCGGGAGACGGCCTTCAGGCCGCAGGTGCCGGGTGGCCTGCAGGTGTAGAGCCCCAGGCAGCCGCTGCAGTCCGAGGGCTTCTGGCAGGGCCGGCTCTGGATGCCGCGGCAGGAGTGCTGCAGGGGAGGCAGCAAGCTCAGCCTAATGCCAGCAGCCCGGAGGGCAGCTCGTCCCCCCACTGCAGGCTTTCCATCACTTTACTGGATTAAAGGAGAACAATGCCCAGCAGCGCGCCCTCATGACCCACAGCTGGGCCCTGGGGACAGCCTGCGCTGTTGGAGAGGTGCTTCAAAGCCTACCTGCGCCCCGGGCAATGGGCGGACATGCCCTGTGCTTACCGTGTCGCTGTTGAACTTCCCGTAGCCCTTCAGGTGATGGCTCAGCCCCAGGCTCCTGCTGCGGAACGGCTGTGGTGGGCTCCTGCGGGGCCTGCTGGGGGGGTCCTGCGTGCCGCTGCCCGTGGCCTTGCAGGGAGCCCCAGAGTCGGGGCAGTGCTCTGCCAGGGCCTGGGGGTGGCTGTCATCCGCCTGGTTGTCCCCTCCATCTCCAGCTGGCCGACGGTTGTCCGTGGGGCCCCCAGCTCCAAGCTGCCTTGCTGGGAGGGCTGCCCCGTCCCCCAGTGTCTCTACGTGTGCTGGGGCCAGGGAGAGCTGTGCCAGCAGCAGGGCAGTGGCTGTCAGCACCCAGACCTTCATCCTCAGGACCTGGCTTGGCTCAGGGATGTTCTGCTCACTAAGGCTTGGGAACAGGAGCTGAAGCTGAGGTTGCCTCTCTTCCCCAGCACTGGTTGGAAGTCACCTTTATAGCACCGGCACACGGCTCCTTTCCCCCGCCCCTGCCATGTCCCACCTCCCCTCCTGTGAGCTAACCAGGCTGCTTGTGGGGGCCCGTCCCCCTCTCTGCACTCCCAAACAGCCCAGCACCCTCCCACCAGGCCACCCAGATCCTCTCAGTGATGGGTACGTGTGTGTGGTGCAAGAACGGCATTTCAGCTGAACAACACAAGGCTGATAAAGGAGGGCTGCCGGTCAGTGTGTGGATCCCTTTCATCTCCATAAAGGCATCTGCTCTATTTTTATCTTGTGTAGCCCTATCCTGGACAGGGTCAGTTCCTGGCTTTGCCACGGGCTCGCTGTGAACTTGGCACAGTCACGTGAGCTACACAGCTTGTTGTGGCTATCTGTAAACAAGGGTTGTGCTTCCCCTCCTCCCTGGGAATGACCAAGAAAATGCAGCAACTGTTGGCTAGTTTGGGAAGGCCTATGAGGTTGTCCTACAGCATTATGTCCCTGTCAGCTGCAGCTTAATGCTGGTTATGGTCCCTGAGACCTCCTGGAGAGAAACAGGAGTGAGCAGTTGTGGGCCCACCTGAAGACATGGTCCTGGAGATCTGGGAGTCAGTGACAGAGGAGCTATGGACAATGGTGATGTGAGGAAGGAGAAGCTCCCTCAGTAGAACATCTAGAAGGACTGGAACTTGGGGGAAATGGGAGATCTGAGGATCAGAAACCAGCCTTTCTGTACAAAGAAGTTCCCTGGACTGGGGCCTCCTTCCCTGACGGTTTACACCAAACCAAAACAGGTGAGTGTTCCCCATCGCGATGTGAGATAAACTATTGGCAGGCAGCAGACAGAAGACCAAAGCAGTGGTTGTAACTCACGAGAGAGAGGAAGCAGCAACAGAAAAACATGAATGTGAACAGTGCAATACAAGTTGATACCACATGCGCTCCACTGGGACTTCACCTCCCAAAAAGCAGTGTGTACCATTAGCTCCAGTCCTCTAGGCAGCTTTTGAGCTTGAAACTGAAAACATGGCCTAACTCCTGGAAACAGTACTGCTGGGTGCATGAGGAGGTGATGGATGAGAAAGCGATGTCAATCTAGTCCAGCTTCCATACCTTCACCTCTGGCCAGGACTTGCTCCAGACTTGTTCCTGACTGATGGTGGACGTGCTGATTTCTGGGGAAATGGGCTCATAGGAACAGAGAGACAAGCGTGCAGCCAGCAGCCCCATCCGGACACAGGTGTCTGTGTCGTGGTTGGCAAGCATCCCTGCAGCGATTCCTGCCATTAAACTGTGGAGAGAAAGAACAGCAATTCTGAGCCCTGGGAACAGCTCTGGCCTCAGGAACACGGCTGACTGGAATAGAACCCATCTGAGGGATGTGGTTATGGGCATGGTGGTGGTGGGTTGATGTATGGGTGGTGGGTTGGACTCGATGATCTTTGTGGTCTTTTCCAATCTTAATGATTTTACAAATCCAGATCAACACTTACAGAAGCAGAGTATGTCTTAGAGGAGGGATGAGGTGAAAATAAGAAGTCTCTGTGGGAGTTTATTATATGTGTTTTAAAATTTGGAGGAAGAAATAGTGCTATTGATTTGCATTTTATTTGCTTCTCATCTGAGAAGTTGAAGTCACACCCCATTCCACCGCATTTTCTTTTCTCCTCAGTTCTCCAGGTGAGACTGGAGAAAGGAAAGAGGGTCTACAGAGGGAAGAACCTATTGTTCCCTTCTTCTTTAATGATTTTGTCACTTCTCTGCTCCATGGTGGAACCTTCTTACTTTCCCTCCTTACCCCCATTGTGAAGGTGTAGATGGGCAGAGAGGTAAATTTCCCTATGTGATGTGAGAGGGGATGGGGAAAAAAAATGCAAAGCTGAAATGAGATTTTGGATTCAGACTTCTGCCAGCTTCATCTGTGGCTGTCCACTTGAGATTAGCCAGTAAGAGAATGCTGCGAATGCTTGAACAGGTGTCACCCACAGGCAGCGAGGAGGCATTAGAAGTGATGTTATCACCTGCCTGTCTTGCAGAAGACAGCTCTACTGAGGCATGGGGACATGCAGGGCGCTGCTGGCGGTCAGCTGGGAACAGCCAGCATTTGTCCGTAGCCAAACTCAGGAGTGATGGTAGGAAAGTGGGGAAGGACAAAGGAGAAGGGAAGGTGAAGGGAGAAGATAATGACATTTGAGAGGAGGAAGCAAGGGCAGGAAAACATGGCAGCAGGGAGGATTAATGTGCAAATCTATGTGAAAGGGAAAATGACTGCTTTTCTGCACTCTGGCTAATTACCTCAATATCATTATTATTTCTTTTTTTTTTTTTTTTTTTTCTCCTTAACAAAGGCACAGAAGATTGTGGTTTCCAAAACCATTCAATCTCTCAACAGCTTCGGAGACTGAGAGTAAACATTTGGGGGCGCATCCCTTAGCGATGCCGTGTGCGGGCAGGCAGTGTTGTGTTGCCAGGGCAGCTGAGTGCAGGCAGCAAACAGCCACAGAGCAGCATCTCCAAGGGCAGGAGAGCCTTGGGATGGGAGCAGGGCTGGGGCCTCCTGGATCAGCATCTCCTACACAGTGCTTTGGAAGGACTAGGGCTCGTGAGGCTGAGCTGCAAGTCTCGCCCTGGGTTGTACCCCACTGCACAGTCCCTTGGAGGAGGCAGCAGGCCGGGCTGTTTCATCTGCTTATATGCCAAAGAGGTGGCACTTCTGGCCCCTTCTGACACTGTTCGATGCAACAGGAGCTTGGAGAAGCTGCCAAAGGATGCCAGAAAGGCACCCCTGGACAAACAAGAGTGCTGTGAAAACCCTTGCATGAACGTGGGGACTCTGAGGAGTGGGATTTCTGGAGAAGACATCAATATGGGATTGATATCTCAATATTCAGAGACCCTGCAAACTTCCTGCACTGCTGTGTTCGGCTCTATAGCATTGCACAACATGGTAGCCTCCTTCCCAGTGCTGTGCTGAATGCAGCCAACTCACTTCAGAGGCAGTTCAGGATATGAGGAGCAAAGAAAGATTCTGGCGTTAAGTGGATGAATTAGCTTGGCAAGAAGATATTGATGGATCCTGGCTAAAATACTGACTTATCATAAAAATGACTTTTTATTCTGCCCACCTAAATAAGAAAAAAGGAGAGGTGCTGCTCTGTTGAGTTATTGTTAAGTAAGAGAAGAAAACTGAAAGGAAATATCTGTCAGATGTGGCCTTTTGGTCTAGCCCAAGGCAAGGAAAGGAGAGAATCAATTATTGCAGCACATGAAGCCAAATAAATAAATAAATAAGCCCCAGCAGAAACCTGACAACCTGACATAGAGTTTGACAAGTTAACGAGGAGCGTAATGAAATACTTCCTTGACAGACGGAGAATTGATCACTGAGGCTATGTGTCATTTCCTATCCCTATGTGCAGCAGTGTGAACAGGCAGGCGAGTTGCACAGCAGACTCTTGTGAAGCACAAGCTATTGCCAGAGGCGAGTGCAGAGCCTGATGTAGTGCTTTTATAGGGCAACTCCAGCTCCTGAGGGTCAGTCCCACTTCCACTGGAGGTAAAGTAGTTAGCTGGGAAGGCTGCTTTGATGTACAGTGGTTTACTCAGCTTTCAGCAGCTCAGCCCAGAGTAATCCAGAACTACTAGATGGCCACGGAGGGCTTGAATCTTAAACAAAAGCAAAGGTAATAAGAGCAAAGCTGGCTTCAAGATGCTCAGTGAGACATTTCTAGTGAGCATTGCAAGGAATCACAGTAACCAGCCCTGTTCTTGTGCCTGCTCCTCAAGCAGCAGAACATAGTTTATGTCTGTAGTAGAACTCAAAAGAAATCATATTTGGATGGCTCTACATGTAGCTGAGGAATACAGAGAGGTTAGCAACATACCTGTCACCAGCTCCTGAGACGTTGACTATCTCCTCCCTGCTGATGGGGATGGCGGGGTAGTGGGTGGCACAGAGGCTGGCAGCAGCGGTCTGTATGGGGAGAGAGGGAGGTCAGTGAGCACTGCTCAAGCTGATGTGGCCTGGTGAGGCTGGTGTCTTCCAGACATGCACAGACAACAAAGAAGGGGGACAAAAATAAGCCAGTAATCTTAATAATCTTTTTTTTTTCCACACTTTGAAGGAGATCAGTGATTTAAGTTCCTGAAAATGAAGCTTGCAGTCATGAATATTCAGGGAAAGCACATGTAAAATGAGCTGGCTATAAGCACTGCTGCCAGGAGCCAGGACAGACAACTCAATTTTCTTCACTCATCCTCAGAGCTGTGCATTCCACCCACAAACGCAAACATTTGCCAGCACTGATGCCACATTCCCCAGCATCGCCGCTTCGCCACCAGAAATAGCAGTGATGCTCTGCAGTCCCAGGCAGAAGCTGCTGAGAGCCCAGAGTTAGTTTCCCATGCCCTTACCTGCTCCTGAGGTGCTGGACGAAGAGAGATACTCCCTCCCAGGCTCCTGCCACAAAGGAGGACGCCATGAGCACCGAGGGTCACGACCACACAGCACAGGTGGGACAGCAAAGGGCGGGCCAAGGCTGCTGCCATCTTGATAATGTCCTCCAGCCTGGACGGCGCCTCTTTAGACAGAGAGGAGGAAAAGCTAGGGCATAACTTTAAAGGATCTCAGTGGGTCCCTTTCAGCCTGTAAGTAGGAGCAGCCCACATGGTGCTCCTATTTATAAGCACTACTGAAAACATGATATTTTTTCCTTTCATTCAGGGGAAACATGATTTTCCAGCGTTAGATTTCCATACTGTCAATCCTATGCTTCTCTGGGACTACACATGTCTGTAGAGATCAGAAACACCATCCCAAAGCATGACTTCCATGTTTTAATGCTTTGCATTAAATGCATGGGTTTCCGCTTGCATACACTATTTCCCCAAAGGGTGGAAGTGTGGGGGCAGGTGCCCTCAGAGCATCTTGTGTCACTGAGGTATTTATTAACTAGAGATTGCTCTTTTTTGGATGACAAAGGGAGGAAAATGGGACCTCTTGGTTTGCACAAGGAGCCACGCTAGGCCTGCTGTGCTCCTTGATCGATCATCGGCCTGGCCTGGGCCGAACGACCCACACAGAGGTGGCTGAAAGGTGGAAGACGCCAAGACTGCTTATGAATTCCCACTATGTTATAAGCCAGCGTGATCGACATGGGAGATGGGGAGGAAAACGCTCTCTCCCGCTCTAGGTTATGTGAAATAAGCAGAGTCAGCACGACTGACTCTTCTGAGTGTTCAATACCTGCTGGCAGAGGGTTCCCAAGAGTCCGGTTTATTGCTTTTAGCTCTTGCAGGTTGGGGGAAATGTACGTGAGTGCTTTCCAGCTGTCTGAGAGGAATGGCTTAGAGGCCTTGTTCTCATCTGTCGGCTCGTAGCACACTTTAAAGGAAGATTGCAATTGGTTAATTAACTGATTAATCAGTGGGGTTTTTTTTTCTCTGTATCTGAGCGGGACACAGTGCAGAAGGCTTTATGTGAGCTGCACAACTGGGGCTGTTTCTGCTGTGTATCAGAAACCTACATGTGATTTCTCCCACATTGGGGTGTAGGGTTCCCCAATTTTCCTCTTTGCTGCTCAGCAATGACAAAGTTGCTTCTGGGTCTGAAATGATATAATCAGTCTTTGGGTCTCCGTTTATCTGCTTTGGGAGCCTCTGCCACATACTAAGAACATTATCTCCTTCTTCTCCAGGATTTGCTCTGAAAAATGAAGGCGTAATTGCAGAGGTTTGGGAAGCCTTGTGAAGGGTCCAGGGAGGAGCTCTGTATTTTATGGGAAGCGGAAGAGAAATCCTCCCAAATAATGCTCCAGCACTTGTTCTGAGAAGCAAACTCCATCGCTGCTCAGAGTGGCAGAAGCACGTACATCTGTGCTTGCCTTGAGATTAAAGGCAAAGAGAACAGCTTTTTCTGGCTTTCTGGCAGCGCCAAAGGGCTCTAGCTCCTGCATTACAGCAGCTGCCACTTAGCTGTAGAACGAGACAAACTCAGAGAAAGCAGAAGTGTTCCATCCATTTCAAATAGAGTAGCAGTCTATGGAAAGGAGCACTGGGTAACGCAGCATGTCAGGCAAGAGCTGGGTATCTCCAGCAAGGAGTGGAGAGCGCTCAGAGCACGTGGAGCACCCTGGTACAAACACCCACAGGAGCCATGGGGCCAGGGCTGCGCGGGGTGTCCTTACCTGCTAGCTGATGATCTCTAGCGAGTTGGCAGATGTACTGGATAGTGGAAAGAGGCACGTTTCCATCAATGCAAACTAGCGGGGCCTGGCACAGATTCTCCTTGAACTGGGACACCTAGTGAAAATCCAAGACAGAGCAGAGACAGGTCGACTTATTGCAGAGAGACAAAATGATTGCTAGTCATACTCAGGATGCAGGGTTTTCACTTGTATTGCAGCTCTTAAAATCGGGAATGAACATAAAAAAGTGATTCCCTAAGGAAGCTGGATGTCTCTATTTATTTCATCTCTTCCCCTTCTTGTTTTCTGCTCCCCATCATTAAAAGGTGCACTTGACAGGCAGAGCCCCTCCAGCACAGAAAGACAGTTGTTCCTCACTAGGCCAATTTGATACTCCTGGCTCACTTAGAGACCTACAAGGAAAGGGAAAGCTGCTATTTAATATCACTATGGGACTCCCTGTGCTCTGCTTTGACTACGCCTTTGTTTGCCTATTGAGGCCCTGGAGTGCATCCAGAGAAGGGCAACAGAGCTGTGAGGGGTCTGGAGCACAAGTCTTATAGACAGTGGCTGAGGGAACTGGGATTGTTCAGTCTGGATAAGAGGAGCTCAGGGGAGATCTCATTGCTCTCTACAATGACCTGAAAGGAGGTTGTGGCGAGGTGGGGGTTGGCCTCTTCTCCCAGGTAACAGTGATAGGACGAGAGGTAAAGGCCTCAAGTTGCACCAGGTTCAGAAATATTAGGAAACATTTCTTTTCAGCAAAAGTGGTGCTGCAGTGGCACAGGCTGCCCAGGGAGGTGGTGCAGTCACTGTTCCTGAAGGTGTTGAAGAACCACGTGGCTGTGGTACTGAGGGACGTGGTCATTGGTCTTGGTGGGGACGGGCTGCTGGTTGGACTGGATGAACTTTGTGGTCTTTTCCAACCTTAATGATTCTGTGATTCCCAGTCCTTTAGATAGCCAGAGTTTGTGGTGCAACATGATGTTTTACCCCCTGTCCTACTGAATTTCATAGAGGACACAGGCCTAGATTCACAAAGGGTCACTTGTAGGTTAGCCTTGCTGATGTGTATGGGAACTGTTGAATCATGGCCTGAACCTCTGATTGACCACCTGAGGCGAGCGCTGAGTCAGCTGCAGGGGCACAGGTGAATGCAATTTCACCTGAGTGACCGGAAGGGGTGGAGCCTGGCTCCCCCTCTCCTAGACCCCATTTAAGGGCTGACTCCCAAGGAGGAAGGAGCCCTCTTGGAACCCTTCTGTAAGCCCAGGACACAGGTAAGCTCTTTATTTCATTACTTCTTTGTAAATGTGGTAATCCCTCTGGTCCTATATCTGTATACCTTTTTACCTTACAATCTGTATACCTGTTTGCTATACACTGATGCAACAGCAAACCTTCAGGAATATGGTCCATTGAGTGGAGCTCACAAAGCTAGTTGAGGTGACCTCACCATTTAGTTCTGACATAAGGCAAGGGAAGACTTAAGACCTGTGGAGGGCTCTGTAACATCTCCTGCCATGACTGGGCAGATAGGGGGAAGTGCAAGAGATCCAACTGTGGTGAAGTAAAAGAGAGCTCATGTCTGAAAGTGTGTTTTCCTTCTAGACAACAACCCTGGAGCTAACAGCCTCAGTGAGATGAGGGCTTTTGGCCTGTAACTCCCTTTCTAGGTGGAGGAAGATGACTTAAGCCACTCCCTTGTGGAGACACACAGATTGGCTCTTTGTTTTTTTTATCATGTTAAATTTCCCTTGGTCTGCTTGTGCCTTGTCTGGTTGTATATCTAGTGGCTGCAGCACTTTTCCAGACAGCAGGTTGAGCATGGAGTGAGGAGCTGTGGCTCAGCCTCTTGCCTCTCTGAGGCTTCATGACCACTGCCTAAATGCCAGGCCAGTGCTACAGGCACTCCTGCAGCCTTTTTCCTGTGTCTCTGCTAATCCTGGCTGAAAGAAGGGCTGACAAAATGCACTTTGCAGCAGAAGATTGGATCAGAATTTCCACTGGCCACAACTGGTTCGTAAAGCTCAGGAGAACTAATCTGTCATGTGGTGGTTTTCTGTGCCAAGGCTTGGGAGAGGCAGGGTGGGGATGGAAGTGGGAGCAGTGACCATATTTTTCCCTCACTAAGAGCCCACCGATAAGTATACTGCACTTAACTTTCATGTCGTTGCTAGTCATTAAGTACAGGATTTGTTTTGTTGACAGCAGAATGAGTAGGAAGGAGGGTGCAGTGATGGGGGTTTCACTGAATCCATCTGCAATTACTGCTTCCATTAGCCCTGATGTTTTCAAGGGTTGGATGTGCTGAGGAGCAGTGCCTGTTTATACAACTCAGCATGGAGAAACAACAGGGATGGTGGGGTGGGAAAACTTACTTAGGTAGCGTTCTGTCTACTTTTTTCTTTTCTTAAAAGGGGGAAATAGAATTTCTGCAGGTGGACTGGATTTACTGCTGGCCTTAAGATGCCAAAAATGATAGGTTAATTGAAATTCATCAGTGCAGGGGATTCTGGCCTACATATCACGGGATGATGGCAATGGTGACTTCTTCTGGAACAGAAATATAAAGTTGTTCCATCTGGGTAAGCAGCAACAGGTACATCTGGTAGCTTGCCACACTGCAATCTCAGTGGCCAATACCTGGGCTTAACTTCAGGAATTCCCATGTTCCCTCTGTACACTCACTCCCTCCTGGTACAACTTTACTAGCTGGATTTTGTCACACCTCCACGCTGCTTCTCATAAGCAGAAGACTGCCTATCAGCTGGCATGCATACGTATTGCTCTGTTATCTGCTGGTGGATGTCCATATCTCCCAAGCCGATGCTCAGCTCCCCAGCACTGGTGATCATAGCACTGTAAGTGGCTGTGCTCTTCCCCTCCAGCTGCAGGATGGCACTCATGTCCTAAAACAGAGAGAACAGTTATAAAAGGGGCATGTTCCTCCTCACTGTTATACTTGGCTCAACTTCAGTATTCTTTCTCTGCACCCAACCAATTTGTAGCAGTAGGCCAGCTTGCTGTTCTCTCTTCATCCTCCCTTCTCCCTTCAGACAAGCAACATTTCAGAGGTACCCTGGTCTAGGCAGTGCCGGCAGATGGCTAATTATTAATATTTGTAATGCAACAGGAGCCACAGCAAAGATTTAAGAAATTGTTTAGTAAATGAACATGACAGGCCTCTGCCATGCTGTTCAATATGTCTATCCCTGCTGTGATGGCCTGCAAAGTGCTGCTTGCCCCAGCTATCCATCCCTACAGCTTGTGTGACACATCTGATGGCATACTGGGCACATCTTGGTGCATGGTCCAGCTAGTGCTTATGTTAGCCACTTCACTGACTGCACCGCAAGGAGGCTGACTTTGAGGGTAGCCTTAGAACCGTTTTTACAACTGTTGAAGGTATAGCTGTGAGGTATCCTTCCTCTGTGGGCCTTCTGAATGATGAGAACTCATGGCATTGCTTGGAATACACATTCCAGGATGGAGAAGTGCTTCTCCCCACTTAGTTCACAGGGAATACTGAGGTTTTAAGGGTAAGGTCCTCACCAACAGTGCAGGTGAGGCTTCTTGCAGACCAGGATTTCTTGGCAGGTAGTCCTGCTCCACCTTCTCTTGAGAGGCTGCTCATTGAGACAGCTCAAACTGTACTGTGCTCAGATAGAGGAAGGATTATAAATTTGCAGCTATAAATCCTCTATATACCGAAAGTTCTTGTTCTTACTGCTGTTTTCATTGAGCTGCTCAAATTAACAGTACTAAGGCCCCATGTGCTCTTTCTGTCTGTATAGCAGGGTGCTGAAGGTGCCAATAGGCCTTAATGGCCCTGACCAGCCTCAGCTGGGGTCTCCACCCATAGCCCTGGCTTGCCCTCTTCTCTCTCTTTTCCCTAGAGAAGTGCCTAATACACTGGATTGGGGTTGCTCCTGGCATCAGGGGACAAGCTGCTGCTGAAGTCAGGTATTCCTCTGGTGTACAGGTGTGTGTGTGCAGCTGTAAGATCCTGTTCCTCTGAACCTGGGAGGTACCTAGCCTTGGCTCCCAGTTCTAGGCTTTCTCTGTCTTATAGCCCAAATCAGGCTGGTTTTGGCACTGCTTTGTTTATCCTGAGGGTCAGGCTTTGCATATTTCTGGCTGTGCTTACGCCTTCCTACTTGTTTTTGCGGTTCCTCCTTATTTACTTCTCTTTTTTCTTCCAACACAGCTCCCTGGAGCTGAATTAAGACGTGTTTCAGACTTAAAGCTCTATGTACATCTAGTCTGTGTTCTGGGGGTAGCTCCTTGGCTTTTAATGGTCTGTATCTAAGCAGCATTGAATTATTCTCCCTCTTAGTGATGAGATGTGATAGAAGGTGGCTTTTATGTTTGCCAGGGTTAAGAATACTTTTTATGTAATGCTGTCACCTCCATGCTTATGAAGAGCCATTACTGTGAAACGTACCATGTGGTGACAGTAGTGCAGAATGGACTCTGAATGTTCATCCTTCCCCACAGCTGACAGAAAGAGGGGGGTCAGCCCAAGACGGCTCAAGCAGTCTAAAAGCAAATGAAAAGACGTTCACAGGTCTGTCAGAGGTAACTCATGCACTTCCCTGGCAATGTATCCTGTACCCATCACAAGCATGCAGGCCTGCTGACATCACTTCTGTGTGTGGCCTTGCCGTGTGGCTGTTCTGACAATGTTGTCTTACTAATGGGTTCGTGGGAAGCCCTTCCTCCTCTCCCTTCAGGTTACCACAATTCATTCCTCGGTGAATGGGTTGCATTTTTTTCCTCAACCTTTCCCCGTCTGTGATCTGAAGTGATGGTAGATTTGTGTTAGGAAGACTTGGGATAGGTAAAAAGCCCAAGTAATCCGAAGATCTTCATGTTATGTCCTCCTGCTAACTTCAGCACTCAAACACCAGTCTGCTTCTGCCTGTGCTATAGCACCAGGCACACTGTGGTCTTTTGCTGTTGCCACTGACTGTAGCCCTTTCTCTCATACAGTAACTTCTGTACTCCAGTTCCTCTCGTCCTTGGTGCATGGTCAATCACCTTTGAATAGGCATATTCATTTCAAATCCTTCCTTGAGGCATAGTGTGGCCTTACCAGTGCAACCACAACTTGGCATTAATTCAACACTGAGGACCAGGCTGTTCAGCAGTCCTTGCAGAACAGTGGTGCCTATTTAACCTCAAATTGGGGTCACTGTGCTACCTACTAGTTAACTTCATATTTGAGGTTCTTTATTCCTCAGACTGCTGCCCAACTCCCTTCCTTCTCATTTTCTGGAGCATCCCTTGCCTTTTCCAGGCAGTCTGTCCCCTGATATATTGCCTAACGTGTCCCAGATCTGAACAGTGCTCAAGAACTCCTGCTGTTGAAGGAGTACCAAAGGACAAATCACAGCTGGCAGGGACCCACAGGCAAACCCAAGCATGAGGCACCTGCCAAGTTTCTTCCAACACCGCCAAAAGTTCGTCTCACTCTTCCAGCATTTGTCTGCCCGCCACCCTGAAGGAATAAATCATTTATAAGCAAAGTTGGAAGAGCTACTTGGTATAGATGCCATGTCTCCATTAACATCTGGAGTGAAACTGATATTGCTGAAACACAGGGCAGCAAATAGAGACCATCTAGGTTTGCAAGCACTGTAAGCTCCCACAGCCCATCTAAACACATCAGCTCTGGTGACAGAAGGGAAGATCATTTTGGTCTCCCCGTGCATAACTATCTTGATTTTATTGACTACAACCTCTTTGAAAAACACCAGAGTGTTTTGGTTGAAGAGCAGCCGTCTGAATTTACTTGCTCACATCAGCACTGGGACTCCAGGGCTACTGACCCAGACCTGATGGGCTCTGGAACTGCTTTCCAGGCCACCTAGCTCCCACCTGTAAGCAATTGTTTGTTTGCTTGGTTTTATTTTTTTCACTTTGAAGATAAAAAACAGGCTTTGTTGCCTTTGCCAGTGCTGCCTCTGCAGTACTGTATTTATTTTAACTTATTGTTCTCTTCCCATGCTTCTCTCTCCCTAAAAACCCTTCTCTACTTTTGTGGTTATTAGCTTCTCCTTTCTCTCGCCTCTGTCCATCTGTCACAAATGGTCAAACTGCCAGAGCACAGGCAGTTCCTTGTCCATCTCCTCTTCCTCCCAGCTCTCCCGCCAGAAGAATTACCTCAGTACATGTCCAAATCTCTCTGGGCTTCATCACTGACTATTAAATTGCTTTAAAGCTCTTGACTCATAAAAATCCTGAAACATATTTTCCATTTCTGAAGACAGTTTGCCACTGGCATTCCTAATAATCTTCTGGATAAGCCAGAGCTTTTCGAGAGTAGGTTGTGACATGAAAGAAGAAAGGATAAGATGTCCTTGCAATATAAGATCTGAGAAAAACAACAAGTTAAACTTATTTTGCAGGTATATGGCAGGAGGTGCTAGCTTAGCACCTGCATGTTAATCTTGTGTGTTGGAAAGAACAGAGTGATAGACTTTAGAGGGTACAAAGGTAGTTTTAGTTGGGCAAAACAACCGACTCTGAATCCAGATTACAAAGTATGTATAAGCAAAGGTGGGGGTACCTACTGGGGAGGATGAGCGTGTGATAGGCGAACTGAGAAGAATGTGAAGCCCAGGTATCCTAGACTATGGGGATAAGGGGAAGGGCTCACTAGCATTGGGTACAGGGAGAAAAGTGTCCCCTGATACTTTGAGAGACCCCATAGGTGCATCCCCCAGCAGATTCCCCCTTTGTTCAAATAAAGAAAGCTAAATACTCCTCTGTCTTTTTTTTGGGGACAAAGATAATGAAGCAAGCCTGCTGGAACAAAAATGTTCCCAACAAGCGTTTGGGTGTCAAGTACTGAAGCATGTGTGTACCCATGCAGTGCAGCTCCAAGCCCAGGCTCTCTCTGCCCTATGTCAGCCCAGGCGCACAAGAATACCCCTGTACATGCTCATTTTTCTTGCTTGTAAACATTCTATCCTTCCTAAGCAAGCAGATGTATTGCCATCTCAGGGTACAAGATAGTCTTCCTCCCTCCTCTCACTGTTCTTGCTCATTCTTTGAGCTTGCACCAAAGTTCTTCAGGGATCCTTCTTCCCCTGTACTGAGCCTTGAAATTAGAGATAATACATCTGTCCTTAGTACACAGTACTGTCTTCATCCAGTCCTGTGACTGCAAGAGGCTGTTCTCCCTACTAAGCGTGTTGTTTTTGTTTGTTTGTTTTTACCTCCAGGCTCCTTTTGTTTTCCTTGGTCCTTCCCCTCCCCAGTTGTGCAATCTGTAAGACCCGGTGCTAATTCTGCACCCCTTTGCTCTTCTGCCTGGCAGTTCTCCAAGCCCTGAACTGTTTGGACAACCTGAGTAGAATGCTGTGTAAGCAACCTATTGCCTCTGTCCACCTTTCCACTACTTGTCACTTCTCGTTAACCCAAATGCCTCTCTGTTACATTTGCTTATGCTCCCCTTGAATTGCCACTGGCACCGCCAGGAATAAGGCTGTTTCCATCTGTGACTGTCTCCTACTGAGTGTTGCAGATTTCCAAAGCACTGAGCCTGTCTATTTTAGCTCTGCAACTTACTGTGCATAATAGAAGAAGCAAAGAGAAAAAATATACATATACTCAAAAGCAAAAAGCAGGGATGCTTGTTTAGGTAAGCCAAACAACATAGCTTTGAACACGGTCCTCTATTTCAATATTAAAAGAGGATACTAACTGTCATTGGTAATGAGCACAAACGCTACTTAATGCAGCACCATCATCTGTTTTTCAAATCTGATGCCATCAGGAACACTGAAAATACACAGGAGCTCCTTTCTTTGCCTGGCATGCTGCTCTTCTCTTTCAGTTTGCCCCCGCATCCCAGTGGCACAGCTTCAGGCTTTTTAAGCCTAGCTTCACCCTCACAGCGGATGTAGCAGCCTGCCACGCAGGCACCCAGATATGGGTGCTCCCTGCTGTTGTACATCCCCACAAGATCTAAAAGAAATGAAGCTGCTAAATTACTTCAGTGTGGGTGCGATGAGAGATGAAGTAGCAGCTTGCTTGTAAAGGCAAAGAGATGACTGACTGTGATCGCACCTTGCCAGCTCAGCTACAGCTCAGTCTGAGCAGTACTTGAGTATCTATTCTATGTTGCATTTAGGGGAAAGAAAGGTGAAAATGGGCTTGCTGAGATGGTTTGAAATATGACTGAGGTGATGCTTTCTGGCAAAGCTTCAAGGAATTGAAAGAGTTTCTAGGACCTCTTTCTGTATCCTAAGAAGCTAGAATTCCTAATGTAAAGATAAGACTGCTCTTCCTGAAGTTGTAGATGCCCCATCCCTGGAGGTGTTGAAGGCCAGGTTGGATGGGGCCCTGGGCAGCCTGATGCAGTGGGTTGGAACCCACTTACAATCCAGGCCATTCTATGATTCTTCTGGATATTCTAAAACCATTATAACCGTGGTTACTTGTCCAGCACCTTCCCCAAACCTAGACAACGTA
Source organism: Bambusicola thoracicus (assembly GCA_002909625.1). Classification (NCBI taxonomy): domain Eukaryota; kingdom Metazoa; phylum Chordata; class Aves; order Galliformes; family Phasianidae; genus Bambusicola; species Bambusicola thoracicus. Next base: position 49,478 of record PPHD01000325.1, on the reverse strand, counting down.
CATCTTTCTCTGTTGGTTACTTACATGCAAATAGTTACTTAAAAGGCACTTCACTTCTGGATAGCCTTGAAAGCCATGTGCAAGTTAAAACCAGTACAGAGTACTCCTGTTTCCTTGCTAACTGGGACAAGCACGTGTTGCAAGTCTCTACAACAAACACAGCCTGGGTAAGGGTGGGACCTGCTGGGTGCTAAGCAATATGGAAAAATCCTTAAAAGCCAAAGCAGAGCAATAGCATTGAGCCTGCTTTTTCTTCTGTGCCTAACTACAGAGACTGTCAGTTCCCAAATCCTCCTGCAGCTTGGCTTTTGGTTAGCTGCCACGATGGGCCTTCAGCTCCAGGGCTTGCTGCTATGCAACGTTAAAAGTCTTTCTTTTCCCTTGCCAGCTGCTCCCAATGGGGTTTGTGACTGCCCTCAGTCCCTCACCACACCACGCATGGCCCAGGGGTCTGCACTCAGTGCTGCTATGCCAACAGGTGGTTTGCCTACCTTTGATTGCTCCTTGCCCTGACAGCTTAGTGCAGAGTATGTGTGTTCTCAGTTCGATCACAGCTGAAGCTGTTGGACTTCCGGTTTTGAAAGCCTGCACAGCTGATGCTACAGCACATGTCACCCTTAAGCATTATGATAGTTTTGTCTTTGCCTCCGTATCATTTAATTTCCAACTTCCTTAGCAATAGCTTCACCAGCTGGTCTCCTGTCTGATTGAGAGGTCTTCACAGGTGGCCCCATTTGAAGGCAGGAGTTTGCTACAGGTTTATTGCTTCAGCAATCAGCACAGAGATTTGAGGTACTAAACAACTCAAGCAAGCTCTACCACCTCAATCTTAAAAAAATATATAAATTGCATAGGTCATATAATGGCTGCTGTTTGCAATGGGGAAGTCTGCAAGTCTTCAGCTTCTTGGTCAAAGCACACTGCAACACATGAGGTCTAGTAACACTTTAAGTGCCTATTTTTTTTAAAGCAATCTTTTTTTTTCTTTTTATGACTTAAATTTCTTATGATTGAGGAAGATGGCTCTCATTTAGCTACAACTGCTACTTTTCTCAAAGGCTTCTTACCACTCTGGGTACTTTGCATGCAGTCTGGCTCCTACTCAGGCTGCTAAGACAGCCTGAGGCAGCAAGAACTGGCTCTTACCTGGGGATTTCTCCCCTATAGGATCTAATCTTGAATTACACATAGGTTAGCATAGTGAGGGTTTTCATCCATTGCTTCTAGCTCTTTGCATATGCACTTTGTGAATGACCTGGGCAGCTCTTCTACTAAAACAGCTCTGGGTTTTTGGCACCAAGGAATTGCACTGAGGTACCTATTGAGGCCAGAGTGATACGTGGAGATGGTAAGGATGTTATGTCACTCTGTTCCTTGAGAGGCAGTGACTATCAGCACATGAACAGAGCAGATGAACATGTGTGTATCCACCTAGACAACACATCAAATACACATCACTACGCTTCCTGTGTGTGCGCATGTGTGTTCATACAGACACAAAGATTACATGCACTGACAGCATCTTCTCCCCACCGCCCTTCTTTGGTTTGGCAATCCTATAAAACTAGCTGGAAATGGCAGTGGTGATAAGCAAGCTACTATAGATACTATACCAGGATGACAGAGTTCTGCGCCTTGGCTATAAAGTCAACGTTGATACCTCCAATCACCACCTTCAAAAGGAAGAAAGAGGTAGAAAGTGGTTGGAAGGATTTAAGGGAAAAGTTCCAATTTTCCTTTTTTCCACCCTCTTGAAAAGCCATCTGATTTATAGAGTGAAGGCCTGTGCTTTTTTTGGCTGGCTAGACACAGGTCTGTACACTTCCAGTCTGGATGAATGGAAATCTCTCCTCAGCGTTGTTTTCTGAATTATGCCTGCTGATATGCAGCCCCAGCATGACAGGCGGGACGTTATGGAGAACATATAGGGGTGCTGGCAGTTTCATTGAGTGGTCACAGAGTATAACAATTTTTGACATAGTAACTCTCAGAAAGATTCAAGCAGAGCTGTCTAACAGAAGTGAGAGGAAAAATGGATGGGGAGGAAATGGATAAAAACAGCCAGAAAAATGCAGTCATGTCTTGCAAGCTCCCAGAAATTACCCCAACCAGTGAAACTTTATGGATCACTGTCTTACTGTCCCACAAAGCCAGAAAAAGCAGCACAGCTCCACAAACAGAAAGTTTCCAGATTCTTTGGGGACATAAGATTCTTTTTTCCTCATTCTATCAAATGCCAGGTTACTGCCTCTGGAATCACTGCGCTTTTTTATGTTGACAAATCCCACTGCAAATGGGTTTTAGAAACTTTTTTCAGCTCTCTAAAGACTACCTAAAATAGATTTGCTGTAAATCACGTAGCACACATGAAATCTAAGATCGTGAATGGGGTATTAGAGTTATAATGGATCATATTTGGGATAAGCAGCACATCTTGTAATTTTGGCAGTCATGAGAAGGAGGCCAAAGAAAGAAGATATTTATAAAATGTGTGTGACTCAGCAGCTCAAAATATCCTCTGCCAACACCCTCTTCCAAGTCTACTCTTGCAGTCACATAAATTCCCTGGCACCGAGAGAAACAGAGTTGAAGTTGTACATAAGGTCACAATAAAAGGTGAAAAAGTGATGAAAGTTTTAGTGGATTCGATAGTTTAAGATTTAATGGGATTAGGCCACTGTCACAGTTCATCCTCTGTAAATAGAAAGGGGGAGAATATTTAGCGGCAAATAATAAAGAAAATTAAAGAGAGAATGTCTGCCAGCATAAATGAGAACAACTGGTCTCTGGCTGAGTCACCTTATACTTTTGGAAATAGATAAAAAGCTGTTTTCAGTGCTGTCAGTAGACAGGCGTTATGTGGAGGACAGCAGGGGACTCACTGGCTGAGGCAGGGTTGTGTCCCTTCTGCGAGGCAAGCTCCCCTTCCTCGTGGCTTTCTGTAGTTTGCTCAGGGCCACTGCAATGCCGCTGCCCACTCTGGCATTGTTTTGGATCAGAGCAAGGTCTGTACGACATTTTTTGAGGAAAAGAGAAAATATCAGCATGACTGGCCCAACAGAAGCCTAAGTAGGAACTCCCTAGAGGGAGAAAGCAGGAAATGCATGCTGTGAGACTTGGTAGATTTGACTCCCAGAGGCCAAAATCCAGTGGAATGGATATGCTGGGTTACAGTACTGTATAAGCACGCTGAAGTTTTAAGTATTTGCCTTCTTCTGTGCCCATGGAGAGTAAAGTTAACATCTTCATTTTACAGACAAGGAATATAAGAAAAGGCCTCTGATGAGGTGAAGTACCTAAACTGGAGCTAAGAGTCTAAGAACCTTTGAGGATCTTGGCCACCTTTCCAGTATTGGATGCCTACTGAGATTTTTGCCAAGTCTCTCCATGCCCAATTTTCGTTAATTCCACTGAGAGCAGAGTATCAGAGGCTTTGAAAGCCCCACTTTGTGGCCGCATACAACTCCAGTATCCTCAAACCAGTCTGCCAGCCATGAGGTCTCCCAGGGAAATGGTAGCAGAGCCTGGGGTTGAATCTGTCTTTACCAGACCCTACACCAGCTAGTAGATCTGTCCTAGCTAGTAGATCTGTCTTCCTCTTGCATGTTCAAGAGGATTCATGCTAGGCAGGAGTATGTTTCTTCCACGTTTCTCAGTGCTCTGGGAAGCCCAGGTATCTTCCAGTGTACAACCCCACTATGGGCAACTGTGTCCTGAGACTTCATCACACAGCAGGCAAGCTCAGGAATCAGATGTGAGGGATCTCTTTGACTATCTGTGTTGGCATCTAAGTTTTAATGTGAAAGCGGAGGAGGACAGTAAGGGTGCTACTGAAAAATCAGGATGCAGTTACTGAGCTTTCATCTGTTTGTAGGTAATGAAGCATTTGCCCCTTGGTAAACTGTCAGTAAAATGGCAGCATTTTCCAGCAAACATCATTGGAGGAGATAGTAAGTACACTACTCCTTTATTCACTCCATTTATTAAAAGGATACTGGAGTCCAGTGATTTTCCATTGGTTAATTCATTGATCTTCTGTAACAAAAAAGGGGTCAGTTCTTTGCCTGTAATCCCTTTGGACCTGCAAATGTAAAGAAAATTACTGAGACAAACTGAGCTGAAATGGCATCAGAGCAGAAGCTCTGCTGCGAGCAGATTAATTTATCGCCATAACCACATAGCATAAAAAGTCCTGTAAACAAGCTTCAGGCTAGATAAAACCATGGTGAAAGCCTTGTTGTGGGCTCATCCACAACCAAGGTTAAGCTGTGCTACAACCCCTCCAGCAGTGTCCCTGAAGTCACTTATTTCCCCCAAACCATGGAGCAAACAGAGGTTAGGGCCTAGGTTGCTTCTCACCTGGCTTCGCTGAGAGCTTGCTGGATGGCATCTTCAATAAGCTGGCCGGAGGCAGCTTTCTCCTGGGGACAGGGCACTGCTATCAGCACGCCGCTGCTCAGGCCTAGCTCCAGAGTGCTGGCTGGGAGAGGACAGGCAGATCGTTAGAGGTTCTCTTTGGACAAACTGAACGCTGAAGGGCAGAGAGTGGGTGCAGGGTGTGTGAACCCACAGTGCTGGAGCTCCTGTTCTTAGCTCACCCAGGACAGGTTCTTGTCCAGCTAGCAAGCAGTTTATATCCTCCTATAACTTTTGAGGCTGTTTGTACAATAAGAGGCAAAGATTTTCTTTGAAAAAAAAACAAAAACAACCAAACATCAAAAAATGACTCCACTTTTTGACCCTCTGTTCCAGGGCCTAGATGAGCCTTTCCCTGCTGAAACACACCTATAAGTTTAGCTGCCTCCTCTTCATCCTGGACATGATATGGTGCCTGGAAGCCACTCTGGCTTGAGAAGAAGGCTGGGAACATCCTTGACGCTCCAAAGGCAGCCACACAGACCCCCTGGGTTTCCTGTAGTAATGGAGGTGATGTAATCAGGGAAGAGAAAGGAGGACCCACAAAGAGCTAAGACTTCTAACCAGCTAGAAACTATCTTTCTTTAGAGTCACAGAATTAGCACAGACTTTATTTTTGTATGTTTAATACATCCCATTCTATTCTATTCCGTCACCAACATTTTTCAAAGCAAAGAGCCAGGCATGGTAACTAGTCAGACAGAATCTGGCATATTGAAACACACGAGACACACATGTCCTTTGCTCAGAGCTGATCAAAAGCAGGGCAGCTGTCACTAGCACAGTGCTGAGTCCAAGGTAACAAGCTGTGACCTGAAGTTATGCCATGAGCTGACAGGAATTTAAATGAGTTCTATTTGTGATTGGAAAGTATTGACTCTGGCTGTCACCTGAAGTGCTGACCCTGGTAGTTTCCAGTATAACAAACCTTAAAAATGGACTCTACTAAAAATCATATTGTTTCCCAATTTAATTATGGCTTTATTTTAGTGTTTGATGGATCTAGCTTGCCTAATCCATCAGTATGGGAACATTCTCCCAGTAGACAGAAAAGTGAGTGAATCTGAGCCCAGAGAAGAGGCCATGGCTTGGGCTGCCTTTGGCTCAGTTGAAGCAGTTGCTGGAACAGCCTCTGGGGCACAGACAGGATGATGCTAGGGGGCAGCCCAGTGCCCACATAGCCCCAGAACTAGAGAACTGAAAAGATGGGCCTCACATCCTCTAAATAGTTTTTCATCAAAATCTTCGGCTTAGTAACTGCCCCAGCATCACCGGGCCCACTCAGCCCTGTTGGATGCAGCACACCGAGTACATATTCACCTGCTTTCATGCTCAGCAGCCTATGATACCTACCAGATACTCCAGTGTCCTGCCAATATCAAGGATAGACTTGACTCCTGCAGATACAACGGCAACTGGAGTTCGTCCTAGCTCTGTCAAGTCAGCACTCACGTCCAGAGCTGTCAAGGGACAAGCAGCTGTTGTTTGTGATAGTGTTGCACCTCAAGCTGATGTGATCTGCCCTCTTAAAAAGCCATATCTGCCTCCTTTTGTAAACATTTTGATCCACGCACAAATATTACAATTTTAAAGCATGCTTTTAGATGCTAAGGTTGTAAGAGAGACTGAAAGCAAAGAAGTCACTTGATTTAGGGCAGAGGTGCAGCCTTGCACTGACTGTGTCAGTTGTTGGTTCGCATCAGTAAACAGCATGCAAAAATTTGGCTGGAAAAAAGAAAGGACAAAGTTCAAGAAGATGGAATATAAGAAGACTTTGATTTCAATATTGACACAACTGACAGAGAAACACCACAGAAGCTTTACTGACCTCTGGAAACCCCCAGTCTGGAATTTACATCAGAAAGAGATAGCACTCAGCAGAGTGGTGTGTTTACACTATACTAGGAGTATATATAGCTAAAAGGAAAGTATGTACTTAAAGGTCACAAACTACACTGCCAAAGCTGTGCCACATCCCAGTTTTCCAGAGAGCAACACGGACTAGGGTATAAACCTCATGTGTGGTGAGACCCACCTCCTCCTCAGCTCACAGATGAATGTAGTATGTATTAATTTTCTTACTGTTCTCTCCTCCCCGATGGACGCCTCCAATGCCTCCTGTCACAAACACAGGGATTCCCGCTTTGTGTGCTGCAATCATTGTTCCAGACACGGTAGTTCCACCAGACAAGCCCTGTATGAGACAGCAGGTCACAGGCAGCCCCCAGTGTGACTCAGAGAATGCCACATGCAGGCAGCTGTGGTTGCTTTCTGACAAACAGCAGTGTCACAACAGCCTGTTGACACAGTCGAGTGAAATTCTGACACAAATATTCTTTGCAAAAAGGCAGAGGATTCATCATTCCTGCTACATAAGCTGTTCCTGCTCTGCTAATAGCAAAGGCCTTCGTTCTCCAGGGCTTTCTAACCAGAAGGGTTCTTGGGCAGCTAACGTGACCATTAGCACTATGTGCATACTTTGGGGTGACTTGCTGTCACATAGTTCATGTGTAACATGATGATGCCTTATCATGCCAATATGAATATTCTTCACTTAGCCAGCCAATCCTGAGTGACTTTTCAGGAGCCCTATTTCAGGTCTGCTATTCCCTGACTCAGATATATTTTCACTCTGGATACGTGTGGTATCTCAGCAAGGCTTAAAGCTACCTGGCTCGAAGCTGGAGAACAACCTGTTGCTGCATTGAAAACACCATAGTAGAAAGTCTGCATACCATACCTGGCTGAGGACATAAGGAAGATCCCTCCGAGACACTTTAACTACATTTTTACTGCTTGCCAAGAACTGAAGTTCCTCATCTGTGAGTCCCACGTGGATTTGACCCCTCAAAATACCTATAGTGGCTGGCACCGCTCCATTTCTCATTACAATTTTTTCTACCTCTCTGGCCATGCTAGAAGAAGACAGACAGGACAACAATCACAACATTAGTGAGGCAAACAATCAGACAAGAAACCTGCTAAGACTGGTGGCTGGCATTCCCAGTTTCCAGTTTTGTACAGTTCTTTGGATTTCAGCTAAGTCCAGTTCTGCTTCTGTATCTTCCTAATGGTGGAACTTTACACCTGATTTTGCAGCAGTGCAGAACTACTCAGAGCTCCTGTTTTAAGGACAGCTATGGACAGGCTTTATGCTTCATTTCTGAGGCAGGAGCTGTAAAATGGCCTGGATTACAGGCAAACCTGATTGTACAATACACTACTGAATAGCAGGGATATTCTCAAATTAGAACCTTTCTGTACCTAATACTTGTTATTTCTGAGATCACAAATCTTCACAGAAACCCCAGATAATTCAATTCCTACACAAATGACCAGGATCTATTTTTCACAGTATAGGCAGTTAGATACAGGGTACCAACAGTGTTGAAAAGCTGCAAGTTCTAAGGTTAAAAACTAGGCCTTTCTAAGCTCTGCAGGCTTTATACTTGATCGTTTGTGGGATATTCTATCTTTTTTTAGCAGCTATCTTTACATATGTTAGGCAATCTTCAACTGCTAAAACCATCTATTTCAAAAAATGATTTTTTAGAGATTCACTGTAAGTTGGAGTGCCAGGCAAATTAATGGCAAGGTAAAACGCAAGATGGAGAATCAATATGAAAGTTCTCCTGTATATGGAGAAGCTATAGGATGGAGAGGAGACTGTCAGCAGATGACTGTGCAGATTGCTGTTGTTTCTGGCACTGTCACCCAGTAAAAAAAACCCCAAATCTATAGGATGTGAATAAATAAAGGGTAGAGGTGTTTATTTTTTCCTGCATAGGGCACAGAAGGCACTGAGAGGGACCATCAGTTCTCACAGCAGCTGCTCTGAGTGGTGCCAATAAGCAGATTTCACTGCTGTGTTCCAATCCTTTTTGTATCACAAAAGGTATACCAGAAGAAACTACAGGGGATTTTTCAGTGTTTGTAATTGTGCAGTCAGTAATCCTAGCATCTCTGTCTCAGAGCAAATGATGACATTATCTGCTGCTATGTTTCCAAAGAAGCCGGAAATGTAAGGTGTTGGGTAAGGAGATAAATAGGTACGAATATGTGTGTCACAGAATCACAGAATCACAGAATCACAGATCACAGAATGGCCTGGGTTGGAAGGGACCTCAAGGACGATGAATCTCCAACCCCCCTGCCGGGCAGGGCTACCAACCACCCCATTTACTAGATCAGGCTGCCCAGGGCCTCGTCCAACCTGGCCTTGAACACCTCTAGGGACGGGGCATCCACAACCTCTCTGGGCAGCCCGTTCCAGCATCTCACCACTCTCCTTGGTTCTGCTCTACTTAGAAGTCCAAACACAGCTTTCTTACACCGGAGCTCAAATTCTGTATCCCTAGCAACTTGACATTTCCCCTCACTTTGTTCTCACAACTTTGTTGAACAAGGAACATAAAGCCCCAACCTCAGATTCTGAGGATAGGCCATGCCGTGTGTAATGATGGTGCTCTCCAAGGCTACGACTGGTCTCCCCTCCACCAGGGCTTCCTGTACGGAGGGCTGAATCCTGAAATAAGCACCTGCAGATAAACGTAAAGAAGTCAATTATTTGCAGGGGTATTTGCAGTTACTACTGAGCTATTTTATAAAAGGCAATTTGTCATCATCACAATAAATGCATTCCTCTCTTCAGCTCTTCTTTTGAGTGGGTTTGCAAGTAACTCCATGAAGACTAAAACTGTGTTTTATGTGATTGAGCTATTAAAAAAAAATCACCATAATTAATACAAATAATGATCCTCTTCATTATCTGAACGTTACTCTCCCACCATTATTACAGCTGTGTTGCTACTTGCTCCAATCATATTACTTTAATATCACTTTAAATTGATGTTGCTGTGAATGAACTGAGCGCTGTAATCGTGCCTGAATAACGCTATATTTTAAAAGAGTGCAAACACAAGTATACCGAGACTAAATATATAGTAAGACAGTTGTGCATCAAAATGTCACCTATTTTTAGTGCTATTATCAAACAACGGAAATTCCCTGTGCATTCAGGACCTGAAGTACCCTCCTGAATGCTGGAAAAGCTGCTCTTTGCTTTGCTCCCAAAACACTGCCAACATGATGTGTTCAGATGAGAAAGATGCTTTCCACTCAGGGACTGTCTTGGAATACACTACTCACCATGCAGAAATCTTCTCACCTGCGTGGTCCTGTGTGCCTCAGCGGACACGCGTCTTGCCAGTCTACAGGTTATCTTCGCAATCATCTTGTACAGAAGATCCGAAGGTCCTAAGACGGTCCTAAGATTACAAAAGTCAAGTAAAAATGGAAGTAGTAATTTAGCAATGATGTGACCATGTGAAGTTAAATCTGCCGTCTCTCGCCCGGATCTTGGAAAGTGAACAATCCTGGGCTTGCCCAGCAGACTGCCTGCAAAATTCTTGTGTTTCAAGCGTGAGCTGCGGTGCCAAATCAAAATGTTAAACTAAAGAAATGGAGTTGAAAGAGTTCACCCAGCCCATTGCTGATGCTGAAATCGAGGTGGAGCAAAGGAAAGGATGAAGTAGAAAGACTTCTGAAGTTCCTATTTTGATTTCCAGAATACTCGTTCCTTCCTACTTGTTCATGACAAATTGCAGGCTCGGCTGCTGTGACCTCCAACCCAAAAGATCACAAGGATAAAACTGTAGGAATACTGTCAAGAAATATAACTATTTTTTGCTGGTATCTCAGAGGAAACAAGCAGTTCTCTAAAATGAAGAAAGAAGCTGAGGACTGGAAAGCCAGATTGTAACTGTAAGAAGGGAAGAGAAGCTCTTCCTAGAGCCAGCAGTGCTTTATGTATGCTCATGTTACATCATCTTTTTTAGCATGAAGTGTTGGAAGCAGAGGCACAATTCAGCCCCAGCAAGAACTCCAGAACTCCTCTCGTCTCTTAGCAACTCCTATTCACTTTAATTAAATTCATTTCAGGACAGAGAAAGAGGAGGAGAGAGTTGCAAATGTTAAGAGGCTGGTCTGGTCTGGGCCCCAGGGCAGTCTCGCTCAACTCCAGGCTGCTACAAGTATTTTTGCTGGGCATTTGGCCATATCTCTCAAGCCTTCCTATTCGTCACCTCTTAACCGTGAGGAAAGGATTTATTTCTTCAGTCCTTTGTACCTGTTGTTAATTTAGATAGGAAATTAATTAGCGTACAGTACTGTGTGTTACACTTACCAGAACATGGCTCTGATCTCTGCACCATGTGTGGCATTACAGCCATAGAGGCATAGTACACCCAGGAAATGCGTTCTGTTTTGATTTGTCTTTTCAGAATCTAAAGGTTTCAGCTGTATCGAGCAGTTTGGGCTGTGTAACAGGAAGAGACGGGCTGATTCTGTGGGACATCTCCCAGACCATCAAGCCATACATCATCGTGACACACAGTACACACCCAACCGAAACAAGGAGATTTTTTTTTTCTGCATTCAAAATCCATTTTTAAGACAAAAGTGCAAACAAAGTTTATGAAATCCTGTTGTTGCATGGATGTGGCACAAGCTTTGCTTCGTGCTTACAGCCCCTGCTTGTGCAGCGCTAAGCTCACAGCCAGCAGCCTGAGAAGTTCATGTAAATGCTCTGCTCTCGCTGAGGGTGTGTACACACCCCTCGCTCTCTGGGGCAAAGTCAGCTTTGGAATCCATTCATTGAGCCACAAAGGTTAGGCAGCGGATCGGTTGGGCTGCTCGAGCAGTGCTCTGAATTTTAACAAAGCCCTGTACTCTGAAGCGCAGCAGCCAGGAGTGCCCAAGCCGTGCTGGGCTGTGGATACAAACCAGCCGTCCCCACCTGCAACCTGAGAGGAATTAGCCAGAGTCAGCTGGAAAGGCGGCCAGCCGGCTGAGGGTTTTGAAGCTTGGCAAGCCTAGCGGCGAGACCTGGCTGACCTTAGGCCCCGTAGCAAACCTGTGCACGCTCCTAGCACAGGTTTTGCACAGTTCCCACGCAGAGTGGCCTTCCTCCCTCCTCCAGACCGGCCCTACTCGCCTCCCCTCACCATCGCCCCGCGCACCCGCCTTGCTGCAGCACTGCCTGGTGTGCCTCTTACCTCCGGGTGCCGTAGCGCATACAAGGCTGGGTGGGCTCTGGAGCTGTGCCGGGGCAGCCCTGGCAGAAGGCGTGACGGAGGGGCCGGAGCTGTGGGGCTGACAGCCATTTATTATTAACCACAGGCGAGGTCAGCGCTGCGGCCACTTGCTGCCTGGGGCAAAGGGGCGATTTTGCTGCAGGGCAAGGACTGCTTCTGGGGTTATTTCTGTTCATGTGGTGCCGCATTTTTCTCTCACTCTATCATTCAGATTTCTTTGCTGCTATATATATATATATATACATATTCAATCAATGAATTCAGAAATCACTAAAACAGCTCCTCTGTAGATTGGGTTCTTTTGTGTATATTCATAAGAAGTAGAGAAACTGCAGTCGTGCTTTCCCTGCAGGTTTGCCAAACACAGCTCTCAGCCTCGCAGAGAAAAATCACCGAATCACAGAATGGCAGGGGTGGGAAGGGACCTCAAGAGATCATTGAGACCAACCCCCCGCTAAAGCAGGTACCCTACAATAGGTCGCACAGGCCGGCATCCATGTGAGTTGCAAGGATCTCCATCGCAGGAGACTCCACAACCTGTCTGGGCAGCCTGTTCCAGTGCTGCTGGATCTAATGCACTGACATTATGCGTGTGCAGATTCTGTACTCTGCAGAAGATGTCATGTCTCAGAGCTGGATGGCTATCCCAGAAGGCACTGACTTGCTGTATGGATGGCAGATATAATTCTGTGCAACTTCCACGCATAACATATCAAAAAGCAATCACTAATGTATTACTTTTATGTTAAAGTAAACAGTGTCTGATCCTATTGCAATCCACCAGTTCGGAAATTGTAAAACAGAAGTTTTTAAAGCAGCATTGCAAATGGATGCTGAGGGTTTTGTGATGGGTGTTGTCTTCTTACGAGGACGGGTGGCTGGAGGTACTGAAAACCAAATGTGGAGGTAAATTTACCTTTTTTTTTTTTTCTTTTTGAAAATACGTACAAATTCTCATGACATCATTTTAATCTCAGTTAGGTCTATTTGGAAAGACCGCAGTACCATAGGAACTCATCTGGGCTATTAGCTTTTTTGGCATGCTGTCAGGTGAGGTGATCTGGTAATCAAGCTGATCTCTGAGTCTTCATCTTTCTCTTAAGATCATCTTAACACAATCTTAAGCCATGGACACCCAGTTCAGTTTGTGGTATCAGTAAGCCATGGTATATCAGTAAGTCTTCAAACCATGTGGAAAATCAGCCCCTCAGCTTGCTGGATGTCTAGCTCAGCTTTCCACTTGGAACCTGCAGGTTTTAAAGAGCAAATACAACCGCTGAAGCGGTTCTTTGATGGCACTCCAGGGCAGCAGTACTTCCTCCTGCCGGCCTCGGGAGCAGGGGTTAATATTAAACTGGTTGCTGGGTGACATGGGAGAGGCCAGGAATACAGATTGCCATGGCAAATTCCTGCTGCCTGCTGGGAACTGCACTCTCAGGCCCCAACCACTCCTGGGCTACCCTTGCATTGTCATATGTGCCTGAATGGTACCCCATATGGCTTTTCATGAGCATGTAGTCAGGGAAAGGCTACAGACAAGAGAGAAAGAAGATCACAGCTCACAGAAAGAGAATTTAGAATGTTATTTGAAACAAAGGTACACTTTTCCTTTCAACACCCCAACAGTTTTCTTCCTGTTCTACTGATGACGTGGATGGCTTCCTCTCAAAGGTCTGCAGCTTTGTCTTGGATGAAAAAGGGACACGTAACGTAGGATGGGAAGGTGGGAACGCACACCACCATTGCTCACCAGCATTGAAATGAATAAACAGAACATGAAGTTAAGATGGGGTCAGATTTTATAGATGGAACGCTTGCATACAGAGAGTTGAAGTGTAGGTTTTATTTTCGCTCTGGGAGAACTGACAGTTTATTGTCACGTACTGCTGAAATGCACAGGGGCAGCACCAGAAGACTGAGGAGTCTGTGGAGATTAAAACCTATGGATCACAAAACATAGATTTTGTTTTCTTTGCCAGCAGGAACTACAAGAGGAGAAAATACGTGAGGGGGAAAAGAACAAACATAAGACAAACAAAAAACTCTCAGAAATCTCCCAATCTCCTAGAGATGAGGGAGATGATAAGAACAGCATTAATTGAGATAGGAAGACGGCTCAACCCGCCGTCATGCCGCCCCTTCCCCCAGCGGTGAAGGCAGCGCCGCGCGGCGGGAACGTTCTGGAGTGAGAGGGCGTTCCCCCGCCGGCTCCGCCAATCAGAGCCTCCGCCGGGCAGGGAGGCGGTCCTTCCCCTCGCCCCGCCCCGCCGCCGCCCGCCCGGAAGGATGTGCTCCCGGAAGTTCCGGTGCTGTCGCCGTGTGTGGGATAAACAGTAATGGCTGAGGCGGTGGCTCTGGGAACAACGGCGGACGCCGCGGCGGCGGCGGTCCTGGGGCCGAGCGCCGCCGCGGGAGCGACGGGTACCATCTTCGGGCCCGCGGCCGTGCCGCCCCTCGCCCTGGGGCCGGGCGGCGGCTGGACCAAGCAGGTCACTTGCAGGTATGCGCTGCCCGCGGTGGAGTGCGGGGGCGGCGGCCCTTCGCCCCCATCTCCCTGCGTCCCCACTGCCCCCCTTCCTCGCGCCCCCCTCCTTCCCCCACGCGGCCGTTCCTCCGGGCGCCGCGCCCCTCCCCCCTCGCTCACGTAGGCACCGCAGCGCCCCCCGCCCCGCACCCTCGCGTAAGTCTCTAAAGGAGTCTGGGGGCTGAGGGCGGCGCGGGGCCGCGCCCTGGGCTGCCCGCGCTGCGGGGCCGGGGCGGGGAGGCCCCGCGGACAGCGAGGTCGCCGTCTGGGCCCGTACTTCCGGCGCGGCCCTGCGCCGCCCTCTGGAGCCGGCCCCGCGCTGCGGCCCGCGCCCGCCTCGCCCTTGGGGACCGGGCCGCGCTGCCCTCCAGGCCTGCGGGGCTCCTGAGTCACGGCGGTCGTCGTGAAAGAGACTGTGGGGTGCGGGGCTGCGGGAAGCTCCGGGCCATCGAGTTCGAATCGGGCTTTAGATGTCTTAATAGCGCGGATGTTACCGAGGCCTTTCTCAGGACACAGCCCGCCGTGACCCGTTCCCACAGCGCGAGGAGCGCCGCTGCCCGCCTTACATCACGGGTCGCGGCGCTGCGTCATTTTGCATCTGCATTTCCCCTCAGCCTGCATTTCCGATAAATCTCTTGAAGATGAGCGTGCAGATCTTGCCGCATGTCGCAGCGCTGCCACAGGGGCTATTTTTAAACCGGGACTGCAGGCTGAGAGGAACATAAAGCAGTTCTTGCAAAGATAGAAATAGGGTTTCCTATGACACAAACGGATGATCGAAGCCCGGGTTCAAGAAGCATCTCCTTTCTTTTTTTTTCTTTTCTCTTTTTAAGTCTATATTTCATTTAACATAACACGTTCTCGATCAGATTCTTTCCAAATCACTTACAAGATATTTCCTTTTTCTTTTGGGAAGGGAAAGAGGCTCTAGATTCTCACGTGAGATCTTTTGTGAACCATTTCCCCTTGGTGCCAAAGGCGGCCCCGAGAGCCGGTGCTTGACTCTCTCAGCAGCCTGCTCGCTGCATCCCTTTGTGTTGCTGCGGGGGCCCTGCAGTGTCCGAGGCATCCTTGCTAACTCTCGAGTACTGTTTGGATTGCCTCACGTTAAGCGCGTTAACGGTGCTCATCTGGAAAACAACAGTTCTCAGTTCTGAGTACTCCACTGCGTGCAAAGAGCTTTGGCCATGAATAGCCAGGTTAATGTTTGCTGCAAGGCTGTTAAGCACGGGGCGGAGATGAGGAAATGGCTGGGAATGGTGCTTAGCTCAGCTCTCCAGTGGGCTGCGAGGGCAGAGGTCGGTGCTCCCTCTGCATGAGTTTGCTGTATGTTTCTGAAGACCGAAAAGCCTAATTAGGGGAAGTACGTTGATGAGGCGTATGTATTTGCTCAGGCGCAGCGAATCGGTTGATTGCAGGCAGTGACTGCAGAGCAGTCGAGCTGATCTGTGCCTGTACCGGGCAGCGAGTGTGTCGAACAAATATATTGATTTCAAAACGCTGAGGAAAGCTTAATCATCGCAGAAGAACACATTCGTGTGCTGTAATGTGAGCTTAAACAAAAATAAGATCTCAGCTTTCGACCTAATGAGCCTCTCCATTGTTCTTTTTGACTAATCCTCTTAGCTACCCCAGTGCTTGTTTGTTCCTTTCTTTGTTTGTTTGTTTTCAGCGGGCCCCTTCCAGTTGCAGACAGCAGAGCTTTCCTCGGGCTTTGAAGTGAAATTAACGATTCCACCTAATCTTCTGGGACTACGTAATAAGAATTCGGTTTTCCTAAGTTAAGCTTCAGCGGGGTGGAGTTCCTGTTTGCTTGTGAAGAGAGTGCGCTTACTCTCAAGTCTTGTTTTACCTTTGTGAATGAGCGGGAGGATTTAACTGTGAGATGAAGGGGTTAATATCATTCCAGAATCGAGGGTTTTTTTTCGCCGCAGTGTCTAGAGCAGCTTCTGTTCTGAGTAATGCTGCGGAGTTCCTTTCAGCTGTAACTTTATCTGAATCATCGTGTGGGTAACAGCAGGCAGTGCCTGAAAAACTTCAGACAAGCAGGAGTATCTTCGATATGACCACTCGGCGTTTCATGGTTGGTGAAGGAATACGGCTGTTTTCCCAAAATGGGAAGTTGTAGAATTAGAGGGTGTTCTTGCAGCTTGGTGTGTCAGTGTGATACCCTTGGCTGGCTGATTGGCAGCTTGGAGCGAGAGACACAGGGACTGAGAAGGAAGGGCTTTGATTTCTCCTAGACTTGCGGTTTTGCAGCTGCTGCCCTTCTGCTTTTTCTGCAGGTTCAGTCTAGCACCCAGGGTGAAAAACAAATTCATCTCGTTCCTCAGTAGGTCATGAGAACTTACTCACGTTCAGATCCTTTCATTACTGATACATCTAAAATAAGAAAGAGAACAGTAGTTCTTATCAAGTCCTTCCTGTTTTAGACGGACATGAAACTTAACTGAGCAGTGGTATAGCTGACACTTAAAGCAAAGATAATGCTGTTAGCTCCACATAATTGAGTTTTCCACATCTCATGCAGTGGTACTTCAGCTCATCAAGTTGATGCAAACAGATTGCTTTCAGTAACTAAACAGAAATAAAACCCTATAGCAACTAGATGGTGTGGTTTGAGAGTTGTCTGCTGTGTGTAACTTTGCTGTTCTGTCTGAGAACCTAGGTCACGTATTGTGGTGTTTTCCTATTAAACAGGAAAGAGGATCTGAAGCACACAGGTAGGCCTCCTTAGTTTGGTGTAACAGTGGTGATAAGGTGTGGTGCACAAGCCTTTTAAAAACCTGCATTCATGGCCCCTTTGTAGCAGCTCTCTTCTAGACGCCTCCCACTACCTTCTTGCTGAAGAGGGTTATGGAAAGGAAAGGACGAGCAGGTAAATGCTATTAAGACCCACTTTTGTCTTGTCTTTCCATTTATAAGGTTGCTGACTCCTGTAGAATTTTGCCAGCAGCTCATGGCTGAGTATACACGTGCTGTGCTAGAGCAGCACACCTGGCCTCTGCTCAGCTGCCTCCCTTGCCAGGAGCTCTCAGCCTCTATCAGTCCTGAAGCAGCCAGCGGGTGCAGCTGGCTGTTCCTCAGAGGTTCCCATCTGCCAGCGATGGCAGTGCTTCTGTTCTTCTAGGAGACTCAGCTCTGTTGCTGGGTGTAACATTCTCAATGAAACCAGTGGTTTAATAAACATATGTGGTTGACTGATAGAGTTGAGTGGATCTGAAGGAAAGGACAAGCCACACCTGAGAAAGCAAATCCATTGCAACCTTCTAAAGCTGTGGGGAGAGAGATTGCATAGTGATTTCACTAATTGGATTACACATGTGGAGACTCATATGAAGGAAATGATCTGAAAGCAGCTAACACATGCTAAGGTTCTAGAATGCAGCAGTCTGTGTCTTAAGCTGTGTTGTCTTTTTAATGAAGTCATTATACATGCTTTTGCTCTAGCTTATGGCAAGTAGTAGAAGTAATATCCTTCTGATAGTGGAAAGGAAAATCTTTAAAAGCTGATATTTTAAGGCATCTAACTCTATGGTCTTGGGTGATAGCTTTCTCTGTGCATTTCCAAAAGAACACCCATGATGCGTTGGTTACATGTTAGATGCTTTTTGGATGTGCAAAGCCTGATTTCTGTGGCTTTTCTAAGCACCCTGTGAAAGGCAGAATTTGCTGTCTTGGTTAAAGAATATGCAATTAAGTATTAGTTGTGATGTTTTTCAATGCTAAATTGTCATTGCTTACAGTTAGTACCTCCTGGATGGGTTGTTCCATGTGTTGGCACCACATAGCTTTGTACAGTCTTGCAGTGAACTGAGTGGGGGGACGTGGTATGGTCTCAACCTGTGCAGTCTCACCACTTTGTGTTCCTATATCTGAATAGGAAAGACAGAGCAGTGTTGTATGAAGACACCCAGAGAGAATGCAGTTATATACTTACCCTGCTCCAGTTTCACTTATTCAGATCAGGTGATGCATGTTCCCTGGGTGTTGGACAGAAAGCAACGTTTGGGTGTCCTTCTGCATGTCACTGAGTGAGACAGGTAGCCTGTTCAATTTTCAGTTTAGACAATCATTTTTTTCCTATATCCAGGAAGAAGAGGCTGGCATTGCTAGTATGCAACATTACAATTAAATCTGTGTGTGTAAAGATGTTCTTCCATATTCTTACATGTCAAGCCAAAAGTAATGCACTCCATGCTTTAACATACCCAGTTTTCAAGTATGACCAAAGCATGTTTTAGCCAAATGCAGCAATTTCGCATGTACAGTGTTAATTTCTTTGTGATGTTGAAGTCAAAACTTCCCTCCTTTGAGCAAGAGGTGGAGTTGGTGTAATCCTTGGAGATTTTTCCCTCCCCCTCAATTGAGTTATCTCATTGAATGGAGCTGAGCTTACTGCACGGGAATGCAACGTGAAAGTGATGGGAATTAAATTAAGCTCATGAGTGCTTCAGGTTTTTTTTTTCCTTCCCCCTTTATAATGTACTGTCTTAATGTGCTGTGGCTAGTTTCAGAGTTCTAGAGGATCTGTGTTTACAAAGGGGCCTCTTGCCGTAGGGTTGGAAAGGGCCTCGGACCTCCATTTCCTTTGATTAACCAGCAGTGGGAGAGCCCCATTCCAAGGCTTCAGTATTTAGAGTAAGTTACACTGGTAAAGTACTTCTCAGCCAAAGTGCTCACTGTAGCTTTTGCCTTTCCTTCAGCTGCTTATTTCAGCCCTGTGGCTGGAGTAGCAGGGTGGTTGTGCATGGGTTTGAGCGGTGATCTGAGCTGCATTAAAAATAACCGCAGGGGTGGCAGAAGGAATGTCAGGTTACATCTGAGCAGCTCCTTGATCTGAGTCAGCAGGTGGCTGTGAATCTGCATGCCCTGACACATGGGGGAAGCAGTGCTGTGCTGAAACAAGCAAAGGGTGGAGATAAATGTTCCTAGCTTGTTCTTCATTAACTTAACAGCCTGAATTAATTTTGACCTGTTGGTGTAAATCTCATTCCTTAAAGGAATCCAGAAGTTCCAGTTGGGTTCTGGTTCCGTGGGTCTATGAGTTGCTAATTCTTGGCTTTGAGGTGTGTTTGTGAATGGACAAGTGTGCTGTGGTGTTGTTTGTGTACTTGTGGGGGAGAGGAGGATGGAATTATTCTTTGCAGTGAGGAATGCTGGCTGTGGAGAGTTCTGGTGTAGTGCCTGCTTCCTGGGGTGTGCTGGCATGGCAGTTGGTGCAGCCACCTGGCAAACCTGAGTAGAGTATTCATGTCTCTGGGGAGAACAGCCTGCAGAGCGTCATCTGGTCTTTCTATTATTTATTTCTGTGTAGGATCACGTTTCTTATCAGGTTTGCTGCAGTGTACAGACAGGTGGTACCTTGAAAGTGTGAATTGCAGCCTGATGGTTATGTCACCTGGTGGCTTATAAAACCATTTCAGCTCTTCTGCTCTTACTAAGTATCTTAAGTGTACCACTGGCTTTGCACATCCTCTGTCAGTCATCTTCAGACTTGCTTCAAGTTACAGCACTTCCCTGGTATTGCACTGCAAATGTAGCTTTGCTTATGTAATTTGGTGAAGTGTTTGCTCTGATTTATGACCTCTTACCTTACAGTGGTCTTAAGTACTTGTCCAGAATCTGATGCAGTTCAAAGATCTTGACACCCTTTGTTTAGGAATATTGACTTGAAATGCTGCTCTGTGAAGAGCCATCCTCCTCTTAGTTGGTGCTGCAGAAGGTGATCCAGCTGTCCTTCCTACTGGCTGCACTGCAGGGTGGCTGTGCAGTCACCTCCTTGGAAGACCTGGTTCTGCTGGCTGTGTGGGTGGCAGCGCCCATGCAAAGCGGTGTGGAGCAGGGGGACAGACCTACTCCTTTCAGCAGCGGGATGGGCTTAAAGGCGTATAACAGGCTTCTGAATCCTTGGTCATGCTGTTTTATAGGCAAGCTAAGAGTCTGTGTGGAACCTGAACCCTAACGATTTTTCTTGTGTGGTAGATATTGATTAAATTAATTCAGAGTTTGCCACTTACTTTGTATTTGAGGGCCAGTGCTTCTTTCTGTAAGCTGAATTGTTGATAAGTAGTTCTTAAGGGAGAGAAGTTGGTTAATACTTCTCTGTTGCTTAAGTGTTCTTTAATACGTTCAGTTATGGCTCTCATACGAAGTCTGAGTAGTTATAATGCCATGCATTTAAAGAAGCTTACATTTTCTAGGTTAACATCTATAAGAATGGGAAAAACCCACTATTCAGTGTTTTTTGCAGTTCACTGGAATAGAAAAGGCTTTGTCCTTTTTCAGGCTCTTTCATTTATATGTTTATACTGGGACATGGTCCCATGAGCCATTAACCATGTCCTTAGTTCAGCATACCTTGACTTATAAAACCATCTTATCTTCCAAATACTGCATTTACAGCTTCAGCACTTCTTAATTCACAGTAATCCTCTGTATTACAGGTATTTCATGCATGGAGTCTGCAAGGAAGGAGACAACTGTCGCTACTCTCACGACCTGTCCACTGGTCAGTCTGCCATGGTGTGCAGGTATTATCAGCGTGGATGCTGTGCTTACGGAGATCACTGCAGGTAAAGAAATGCTACGTGCTGTGCTGTAGGAGTAACTTCACTTAGTTCCTGAGTAGAGAGCTCAGAGAAAGGCAAAAGAAAAAAAAAATCCTTCTTGTATTGAAACTTCCTAATTCTACAAAAATTAGTTCATTTCACTAATGGCTTTGTCGTACTAAGAATGATAGTGTTTA
The DNA here is from genome assembly GCA_002909625.1 of Bambusicola thoracicus. Taxonomy (NCBI): domain Eukaryota; kingdom Metazoa; phylum Chordata; class Aves; order Galliformes; family Phasianidae; genus Bambusicola; species Bambusicola thoracicus. The sequence continues at coordinate 28,696 of PPHD01000325.1, read as the reverse complement.
CTTTGTTTTGAGAACCAATGAGAAGAGGTGATGGGAAGAGAGAACCAGTCTTCAGAAAAGCAGTGGTTGTCAAGGTGTGTTTCTGTTTGTGGTTTGTTTTGTTAATGGTATGAGTAGATGAAATCTGGGGACTACCTTCAGACTAGCTGAACTCGTGACTGAGAAACACTGGGTCAATTATGATAAAGCAGGTATGATTTTTGTATTCAGAGATTGCTGTCCTGACAACTTTGTCCCCTCACTTTTGAGGAAGCAACTGGACTGTAATCCTGTAGGGTTTTTAGGATGTCTGTACAAACCAGCCCTGTATTGAGAGGACACAAATGAACCTGTACTGTCAAAAAAGAGAAGGAAAAAAAAAGAATGAATAAAGGGAAGTAATGCTTTCCTAGCATAGCAAAGCTTTATAAAGGCTTAGGGATCTTTTTTGTCACTGAAATTCTCCGTATTACAACTTACCAGGATTTTTAAGACTGTATTGCTGTACCTCTTATGCATGATTAAATATTTGCATTATGACTTCATGTGGTAGCTATAGTTTGCTTTTCTTGCATGTTTAGTGTACAGTAACTATGTATAAGAAAGATAATGGATGATATGTCTCTAGCCTTCTGTGTATCTGCCAGTGCTACTTTCATGGTCATGCACATGAGTAGTCTCCAAACTTGTGTTGCTTGTATGTGAAATAAAAAGTGAATCTTTCTAGCACACGCCCCTAACGAATGTATATTTGCTGATAAATTGGACAGATGTACTACTTCACTATTACATACATCATAAAACATAGATAAAATCACAGAACTGCAGGGGTTGGAAGGGACATCAAGAGATCATTGAGTCCAACCCCCTGCCAAAGCATGTACTCTACAATAGGTTACACAGATGGGTGTCCAGATGATCTTGAATATCTCCACAGGAGGCTTCACAACCCCTCTGGGTAATCCAAGTGCTCTGTTGCCCTGACAGAAAATAATTTCTTCTGCATAGTACGGAACTCTAAGTTTAGGCCATTACTGCTTTGCCTACAACTGCACACCACTGAGAAAAGCCTGACCTCATCCATTTGCCTTCCACCTCCCTTTAGAAATTAATAAACATTAATCAGATCCCCTCTCAGTCTTGTTTCCCCAGGCTGAACGTACCCAGGTTACTCAGCCTATCTTCATATAAAGGGCCTGGAGCATCTCCAATCATCTCTGTGGCCCTCCAGTGGAATCCTTCTAGGAGATCCCTGTCTTTTTTGAAGGGGGGAGCCCAGAACTGAACACAGCACTCCAGATGTGACCTCAGCAGGGAAGGGCAGAGGTGGAGGATCATCTCCCTTGACCGGCTGGCCACACTTTTCAATGCACCCAGGGTACCATTGTCCTCCTTGCCCACAAGGGCAACGTAAGATTAGGTTAAGATAAAGATTAAAGTATCTTCAAAACATTGGTTTCATTAACTGTGCAGAAAACTTTTTTACTCTCACTAAAAATATAATCTATGGAGAGTGCTGTGGTTCAATATACTTTGTTATCTTTGAAAGTTATCAGTGTAGTGCTTGGATATGGCAATTGGAAGATCAGGTTCTAAGCTCAGTCTGTGGATACTTGGGCTAAATGGTTGTCATAGAGTTTTTAACAAAGCTGAGGCCTACTGGAACTCTTCTGTTAGAAGATTCTTTAATGTGTTGTAAATGTTTCCAAATTTTTTTCAATGTACAGATGCAAGAATATTTACAGGTAACACGGTTGCGTTGTTTTTGACAATAAAATCTCACAACAGTGTTTCCCAACAGCCATTTACAAAATGTGATCTCCATAGCACAGGCTTCTTTCAAAAAGCAATTACTCCAATTATTCTTACTCAAAAAACGTCATTTCTACCTTGAAGGGACTGAGTGTGCTTCTATTTTGAAAGTGCTTACTGGGTGGCATACTAGTCACAGCTACCTCTCATCACAGAGTAGGTCAACAGATTTGCAGCACTTCTTGTATTGTGAAAGAGAATGATTAAGCAATTTAGCATGAAATAAGCAGCAAACCGCTGTGTGATACAAAGGGTTTTCATCATCATTCCCCTTCTCATTACAAAATATTGGAAGACTTCACTATTGAAATATTTTAGTTTCGTAGAGTTAACAGAATGCTACCATGCCATTAATACTGTTTGCTTCTGGTTCCAGCTTTTTCCCTGCAGTATCTTTCCTATGAATGATGCAGTGAATGATTTCACTTGTGCTATCTCTGTAATCTTAACTAGAAATACTTTATTATAGTTAAGGCAGCTGCTCCTTCAGTGGTTAAACTCACCCAGCTTTTCCTGTAAAACATCATCTTTAATAAAGTAGTCACTGTTGAAAATGCATCTTCTCTAGTGTATCTCCTTAGTGGCTGACAGAAATGTAGTTCATGTATTTCATTGTTGCAACATAATCTAGGGAATGCCCTAAGCTGAAGCATTACTAGTAATGTACTTCCAGTCATCTCTGTTGTGAACCTTGAACGTTGCATAGTTTGTTCTACTACTTGTTTCTTTGAATCTTCAGCTGAGTTCGCTGTCTCCCAATGGTATTTGCTGACAAAGAGCAGTACTTTTGTTTGTTGCTGTGTTGCTTTCCACGTGTTATTTCTGCCATCAGGAAGAACAAGTGTTCTGATTTGTATGTAGCTTTTTGTCTTTTGCTATTATCTAAGCAACATCAAAGATGCTTTTCAGCATTTGTCACTGACCTTTGCAATGCTCAACCCAAATTTTCCATGATCTGAAATATCTCTGGGGAAAAAAAAAAAAAGAAACAAAACTATCAAAGTTTGTCTTCATGTTCAGGATGGTTGTATCAAGTCCTGTCACTGATGGTTTCGTACTGTCATTGTCTAATATCTTAAGACACAACGTATGCTTAGGGCAAGGTTCATTAACAACAGTGAATCTGTATTGCAAATCCTCCTCTCGGTAATTGTGACTGCCTCCCTTTTCCCTCCCCTGCACCCTTTCCCCCACCAAATTCTCGTCAGAGCTGACTCTTCTAGTCTGAGCTCTTCCTCAACCACATTGCAAAGGTAAAAACAACTACAACCGAATTAGATCTGACATCGTATTGTTGTTTTGTGTTCACATAATCAGGATTCTCTTAAATCCACAATTACTTTGCAGAAATGTTTTTTAACCTCTTGTTTGTTTTGTGAGAGCTTAACTTAAAACTGGATAATATAATCTGTGACTCCGTTTAGTGGGGCAGATGTGAACTGCAATATCAGTACACTGAAAGCAAACAAGCAGGGGGCACTGCTGTTAATTCCTCCACGTTGTGGAACGCCTGCTCTTCCTTCTGGACACCTTGTGTACTGTGTGTGACAGAGGACCCTTTGACATACAAACTGAGTAAGAGCACCAACCTTAGTCCATATATTCAGTATTTAAAGCTTGAGTTCTTATAACTTCAGATTAAAAAAACAAAACAAAACAAAAAGCCTACCATTTTCTTCCTGTATTCCAGTGGATTATCTTGTATAATGCCTGGGGTGCATGTGCCTTGCTTTGGAAACCACTGACAAAGAGGACTGGAGGCTTGCCTTTTAATCTGTGCTTCGTAGCTTCATTGAGATTTTAGAGCTGGCATTTGGTCGACTGTGTTTCTTTAATATGCAAGAGCTGTAATGCCTAATTGTTTTCAACCTGACTCAAGGCAAGTGAATCACAGTTGCTTAAAGATTTCACATCTCCAAGAATTCCCTCCTTCCATCCTTTAGATTAGTCAGCAGTTATCTATGACTTCATGGGAGGAAAATGAATTATGTTTCTTTAGTGTACTAGCTACTGGAAGGCAGATTTTTGAGAGAAATGGCACTTCCCTGTTGTTTGTGGGTGGTAGGGATCAAGGTGTTCTGAGCATCGTTTTCCACAGTAAATTGAAGAAGGTGTTAGAAACAATTACTAAAGCCAACATAAAATCTGACTGAGGCAAGGTGCTATGATAGGTCAGTTTAGGTCACGTCTGAGACACTGTCTGCTCAGGTTCTGAGTATCTGCAACAGCAGAGGTTGCGAAGCCTCTCTGGGCATCTCTTTCAGTGTTTAACTAATTTCATGGTAAACTTACAGTGATTTCCCACTTAGAACTTGTCTGTTGGCCTTTAACCTATCACTACATCTTTGAGAGCAGTGGCTCCCTCTTTTCTGTGCCTTCCCATTAAACAGCTGAAAGACAGCAATATCTGTCTTTAGTCTCTTTACAGCTAAATTAACTCACTTCATTCAGAAGTACTGCACGTGTGTAGTAGGTACATGGGCAATTTTGAATGTAATTGAAGTTCATTTTTTTGTAAGTGAAGTGAAAATGGCACGCATCACTCCATTTTTTACAAAATGGAGTAGGGTTGGGTTCCTTAGGTGGTGCTGACGTGTTTTACAAGTGGATGCATTTCTCTTCAAGGGTCATCTGGCATTTTCTTCCAGGCTTTTTCTCAGTATAGTGTGTTAACATCTAAATTGGTCTGCTTCCAATTTTTCAGGCAGCTTTGTGGAGGAGTTTTCTTGTGAGGAGTTGACGCTTTGTTTTTTTTAACGTGTTAGATATGAACACACCAAGCCGCTGATGCAGGAGGAAGAAGTGACTACTGTGAATCCAGCTGCAAAAACTTATCCCTCAGTATCCTCAGACCTCGCATCACTCCCTGAAATTGTTGAAGAAGATATTATTGAGATAGAAGATGAAAATATAGATCTGGCAGCTGCTGGAGTGGGTGCTGAAGACTGGGTGAATGCTGTAGAGTTTGTTCCTGGGCAGCCATACTGTGGACGCGGTAAGCTGATCATGGGATAATGGTAAATTTCTCTCATGGGTCAACAGTTTCTGCGTAACGCATTTATTTTAATGCTTCTGGTTTAGTTGAGTACAGCTGTCCATATTTATGAATCATTCCAACTGTTCTGTTGTTGAGTTCTACTTGATTTTTTTCTGGCATGAATAAATAGTAGGATCACGTCAAATCCATTGCTCCTGCTGTAACAGTGTTTTAAAACCAGGTATACATAAAGATGTAAAGACTCTGAGTACTGTGAAAGATGACTGTTGGAGGTGCGGATTCCTGTAGAAGGACTTCTAACCAAGTACTTGCTTTCATGACTCCCGTAGCAATTCAGACTGGAAACTGAAGATCATTTATTGGACTTACTTTTCTGAGACTTGATGTTATAGTACTGTGATGGCTCATGTGGAGAATGAGATTGGAAAAGCTCATTGTATGAGATCAAACAGTTTAAGTATGCCATACCTATCATTTACTTTCCTTGCAGAAAGGTAGCACAAAGATACCAAATTCAGGTAGAAAGTGGGTGCATGTGTTTAGTCTAACTTCTAATATCAGGCTCTCTAAAACTAAATATGTATAACCGTGAATCATCAAATAATGATTGAATCAAAAACTGATATTTTATGCCCTGAATAATTTGAAGTTTGTTACACAGTGCTCAGATTATACTACTCGGCAGTATTTGTATTTTACTATTAGACAGGACATTCTGCTTATGCAGATGATTCTGATTTGGGACTAAGTGTTGTATCTTGACAGTGAGCTCGGCAAAGAAAATAGTGACAATTCTTCTGATATCAATTTTTGAGGTGCGGGTGCATCACATTTCCATGTTTGTTCTGCTGCTACTGCTGCCAGATGTTCTGGAGTAACTGAAGGTAGTAGAATGGCAGAGACATAAGCAACACTGAATTGTGTTGCTCTTTTGTGCTGCTATGAGAATAAAAGATGATAATTCAGCTGGAAGGGACCTACAAGAATCTAGTCCAGCTGCCTGACCTCTTCAGGGCTAACGAGAGTATGCTTAGTTTCTCTTCATAGAATGTGCCTTCCAGCCCTTTTACTAGCTTTGGTGCCCTCCTCTGGATGCATTCAGGTATCTTAACATCCTTTTTGTATTGCGGAGCCTCAAACTGCATTCAGTATTTGAGGTGATGCTGCACCAACGGTGAATGCGGTGGGAGACTGCCTTTTTTTTTGACTGTCTGCTTATGAAGGCACCCCAAAATGCAGTTTGCCTTCTTGACAACCAGATGTATGTAGTTGTTAATAATTGTTCCAACATGTAAGTAAGTGTATGAATTGAAGATAATTAACTGGTCTTCACTGGATTATTTTCCTTCAGTTTCTTTAGAGCTTCAGGTATCTGACATCTGTCTTGCATCAGTTCTTCAGAAGAGAATCTTCCTGCATATATCTTTCTGAGATTTTCAGGAAAGCGGTCTGGAGGAATAAGGGGCTGGAGTCAAAGAGAAAAGAGGGGGAAAAAAGCAGAACTCAAATATTCAGGAATGTTGCTTAGGTATTTTTTTGTAAAGATTTTAGTCTGAAGACACCAAAAAAAAAGGTTGAAGATACTCTTGTTGAGCTTCACGTTAATTGCTAGAGTATGTTTGTGTTTTGAGAGGTATCTGCTTATAATTTCTACAGAGAATCATAGAATGGTTTGGGTTGGAAGAGATCTTAAATCTCATGCAGTCCCAACCCTCTGCCATGGGCAGGGCTGCTGCCCAGCAACTAAGGCTGCCCAGAGCCCCAGCCAGCCTGGCCCTGAGGGAGCCTCCAGGGAGGGGTACCCACAAGGGCTGATTTGGATGTAAGTTTACCCTTTAATACAACAGGTTAGAGTTTTTGAGCGGTGTCACTAAAGAAATGGAAGATTCTGCTTTGTAGCTGGTCTAAGGCTTAATAACTTTCTTAAATTATGATACCGTAGGGTTTAAGGATTGTCTGGAAGTGCTTGTGTTCAGAAGTCTTGTTGTGTTTGAAATACAATAGAATACTCCTGGTAGTCAGACTGAATTCTTGGTTTTCCTTATTTTCTGAGGCAAGCAACACAAACTTTACAACAATTCTGTTCCAATTCAGATTCTGTGTATTGAATTCCTGCAGAATGAGGACATATTTGCTGTCTCTCATTGTAGAGAAACTTAACGTTTTTCCTCTTAATTGGTGGACCTGCCAGCAGGAAGGAGTGTCTTAGTTTTATTGAAAATGTCTTCTAATAAACATTCTAATCAAATATATACCTGTCCTACTTTATAAATTGAAGACTGGAAGATTTTGTGTGGAAAATACTTTGTTAAACTATTTGGGTTGGATTTAAGTAGACTAGAGTGCTTTTGTTCTGTATCCCCTCTTAAGGGAAACAAGTAATCGGAGTAATCCTACTAAGAGCTGAGCGTTTGAATGTGATGGAGACTGAAGCTGGAGAATGCAAGCTCTTGAAAGTAAATACTACTTTCTTCACAGCTTCATCTTGATGGAGTAGATAATATCTTAATGCCTTAATTGAGTTTTTCAGAACTTGAGAGATATTCCTCAGCTTTGAAAGTCTATTATCATCCACTTCAGCAAGAGCCAGTAACCTCATTATTTTCCATGCATTTGGGCTCTAAAAAACTGCATGATTAGAGAGTTTTTCTGAAACTGAACAAACTTGCAACCTCCGTGTAGCTCTTCAGTATGAACAAGTGGGTCTGTTGAATGAAACTGCTGGTAGAGGTAGCAGCATTGCGCTCTTCGGTGCAGATGTTTCTTGGCTTGGTTTTCATTTTGGCTTAGCTATGGTCTGGTTCTGTGGGCTGAAGATCACTTTGCAGCTTGAGCATCAGATATGCTCTTAGCATTGTTCAGTTTGGTCCAAAACTTACCCGGTTCATATATTGAGACTGCTGTGTAATGAGAGCTGAAGTGTGAAAAGTAGTTGTTGTTTGTAGGGAGGCTGTTCCCAGAAGTTCACTCCATTAAATGCTAAAGCTCTGAAGTGAGACCTGCATGTAGTATTGCTCTGAGTTTTGAAACTGCCTTGTGTTGGAAGTACGTTGCATGCAAGCCAATGAGATGCTGTATTACCTTTATACCATAGTCATAACTTAATCCCCAGAATGATTTAGCCACCCGTGTTGGCTGTGAAATCAAACTAGATGATTTTGCAGGTCCTTTCCAAGCCAAATGGAGAATGGGAAGATAGATTTCTGGGATCTAAACTACTGAGGGCTTTGATAATAGAGACCAAATCATAGAGAATAAACGTTACTCTTTGAGGAGTGTTGGATGTGGAACTGCTGAGACAGTGACTTCTAAGTTTCTCTAATTCGACTTTCAAAGATGGAGCAGAACAGTGCAGTAAGTTCAAGAGTTACAGATGTAGGGCTTCAGACTGTGATAAAGGTAAGACAGCAGGAAAAAATACTGACTTCATTTTCATAGAAATACAGCTCTAGCTGAGAGGGAGTGCTGGGATAGCATGGAAGACTGAGACTGAAAAATTAGGTCACTTTCAGTATGTTCTCCCTTTCCTATGCTGTCATACTGTTAAAGTGCCTGAAGTCGTTATTAAAGATTGACATTCACAGAGCTGTATCTTAATGTCTTGACCTCTACATGACAAGGACTGGTTGTGCTTTGGACACCAGGGTGGTAGCATGGACTTAGCTAGAATTTACTCGCTACACTGTGTATTCTACTTGTTGCTTTTAGTCTTTGGTGGTGGTTTGTTCTTTGTTGCTGTTGTTTAAATAATTCAGTATACTCATTTTTGCCAAGGTTTGAAGCTCTGCTCCCTCCTTTTGTGGCCCAACACAGAAAGTGAATGGGATTGTAAGTCAGTCTTTGGGGGATAAGACTTCAGAACCTTTATTCTCAAAAGAACCTCAGCTAAGAAGCTCTTTGTCAAAACTTTATCAAGGAAGGGTTTTATAAAGGATATCCTTCAGAGGAGTACAGGTGACTCTGAAAACTTTCTCCATTAAGAAAGGCTTCAAATGTGCCTCTGCTTCAAAGTATGCATTTTCCAGGCATATAGGATTGCCTTGAGCAAAAGATTATCTTGCCAGCCCCGTTTCAAAGAGATGCTGTATCAATAGATTCCTTTGAAACTCAGCTGCATTTATCTGGTTAGTAGACTTCCATCTGTGAATCCTGTGATCTACTAAACTCTCCCTCCTCAGGAACTTAAGAGTAATAATAAAAAAAATCTAAGAGCATTAAGAAGAAACACTGGCAAAAAATGACAGCCAAGGGAATGGAAACACTCTGCTACTTGTGGTGTTTTTTTTGTTGCTGCTGTTTGTGGAGACCGTGGTTCTTAAGCCCCAGAAAAAGGCTGGAGAGGAGGGAAGGAATTTCAATTAATGAGTACAAATTTTCATATTTTGTTCAGCTGGATGGAAAACTAAGTAGGTCTAAGCAAATGGGTACTTGAGTTAGCACCAAAGAAGGGCAACTGGAACTCATAGGGAAGAGGAGGTAATGAAGGTTTATTTCGTTTTTAGTTTGGGAACCTCTGAAAATCAGCAGGTTAATGGTTGCCGTGTTACTTAATCACTTACTTCTGAAAAGCATCTGAGAGCAGGGAGTAACCTCTGAAGTCAGATGGCTGTTCTTAAGTGGGAACCAACAGGAAGCAGACTTGAACTTTTGAGTTTTCCTGCTCTAACTTTTCCTATTTGTCTTCTCCCTTGAAGCTGTTATCTTTCTAGCACGTGCTTTTTCTTTGTATCTCTAAAGACTGTTGGACTGTTAGATGCTTGTTGTGCACCTTTGCTTCGTGGGAATGAAAACTGTGGGTGTGTGGCCCCTGATTCTTTGTTGAGAAAGTCTCTTTTCTTGTACTGCTCCAAGTACCCCTTTAGTTGTATTTCCTTCCTTCTCCAAATCTAGTGCTCAGAGGATTCATAAAGCTCCACTTCCTTATGGCACAGATGACTTCTCGCTCCTCTATCAGCTGCTGGTTATGTAAACGAAATCCAGTTGCTGTTTTTCCTTGTGCGTGTTCTGGATGTAGCGTTGCTTTGCCGTCCTCCTGCATTTAGTGCATCTTCCATCTGACTGCTTTTGTCTTGTAACATGATCACCCTGCTCAATGTCACAGCTTCAAAAGGCTGTTTGGCTTATGGTGGCACAGACAAATGCATCTACAGGAGAAGCAGAAGTCTTAAGCAGAGCCTATCTAAGTAGGAAAGAGAAGCTGTGCGGATTCCAGTTCAGTTGAGGATTAGGTGGGGGGATTTTTTTAGTGGGATTTCTTTTTGCAAAACTGGTAGCTAGTCTAGAATGAAGTGAGAATACCCTGAAGCTGACAGATTTTCTTACCGCTAGGATTGCTCTCTTGATAAGGGCAGATTGGATACATGTTTCAGATGGGTTTTATTTATTTTCTTTGCAAGTATGTAGAATAGATGTAGAGCCACGTGGAGGTGTGGCTGACAACACGCTGATTAACCTGCCTTTGAGAAACTGCTGGTGTGGAGTTTCTGTACTGATGTTTCTTTATGCTGGATGCACCTCTGTTGCTTCAGCGATGTAATTGTGGTGGGGAAAAACTGAGAATCAATTCCAGCTGGAGTGGAACTGATTCTTAAAGCAGTGAGAGATTTTTAACCTTACTTAATTGTTGCTGAACCGTAGTTAGCATAAAAATGTTGTTAGTTGAGACTTTCCAGTGCAGACTGAGCCTGTAAATGGATTTTGCTCTGACCACTGAAGCCTTTATAGCTTTAGTCTTGTCTGAATTGAATGATGAACAAAAATTACATTAGAAATGAGTATTGCTTTCTTGAGTTTTTTTAGAACTTTTTTCATTAAATCTCCCTTCTTGCTCTAAATGGGAATGTTTTGTTTACCATGCTCAATTTTGTACCCAGCTGCCCCTTCCTGCACTGAAGTACCCTTGGAGGAATTGGTGATTGAGGAGGAATATGAAAAGCAGGAAGCAGACGTGGAGATGAAGAAGGAGCTGTGCCCCTACGCTGCAGTGGGAGAATGTCGTTACGGAGAAAACTGCGTGTATATCCATGGGGATGTCTGTGATATGTGTGGACTGCAGGTCTTGCATCCAATTGATGCTGCCCAGAGATCCCAGCACATAAAGGTAAGCAGACAGCTGTCTGGTGATAAATAGCTTGAAGTTATTGCTTCCTAGCTCCCTGCAGTCACTTGTCATTTATTCCCTTTTATTTGAAGGTGCATGCGGGTTGGGCAGTGAATGAAATTCCTGTTGTAAACCAGACTGTTTCCTGTCAGAGCCATATTCAAAAGCAGTTGGGCTTCCTTATCTGTGCTGGGAGAGCAGTCTGTGTGAAGATACTAAAGCTTTGTTCTTAGCATAGTAAAACTGGATGGTCTTCCAGATTGCCTTTCTGATGTTTAAAGCAATGTCTGAAGAAAGGAATTTGAACTCTGAATCGATTGTTTCCCACTGTCGAAGCAACGCTTTGAGGATAAAGACTCTGCAGCTTAATCATTTTCCATTCCTTACATAAAACAGTAGAGTGAAACTGAGCTTAAAAACCTGTTTGGATTTTACCAGGTGACCAGTTGTCTCTGCAGTTCTTTTCTCTCTCCTTTCCAGTCTTGCATTGAAGCTCACGAGAAGGACATGGAGCTTTCATTTGCCGTCCAGCGTAGCAAAGACATGGTGTGTGGGATATGCATGGAGGTGGTGTATGAAAAAGCTAATCCTAGTGAGCGCCGCTTTGGGATCCTCTCCAACTGCAACCACACTTACTGTCTCAAGTGCATCCGCAAGTGGAGGAGTGCTAAACAATTTGAGAGCAAGATTATAAAGTGAGATACTTTCCCATTTTGATTGTGCTTTCTTACTGTGGAAGAACTTAGTAACTTGTGACAACTTGCAACAGACTTTTCCCCCGCCCCAACCCTGCAAAGAGACTGCATTTAATACATACTAACTTCAGTTTGGAAGTGAAGTAATTGTTAGGGATAACGTTTACACCCTGGTTTGGGTAATGTGGATTAAGTTTGCAAAAATCACTTATTGGTAGAAAATGACTTTGACTCATTTAGTTAGCTTGTTATCTGATGGTTGCTGTTTATGTCTTGGACACCCAGCCAGAAATCTGATAACAGATTAACCAGATCAGTATGTATGCTGCTTAGTTCTTTGCTGCCCTACTGCATTAATCAGTTGGCAAACCATTTCTCCATTTAAAGGCTGTTCTTTAAAAAAAGAAAAAATCCAGTCAAATATATATAGAAATCAAACCAAAATAAATTTATTTAATTCTAAAGAAAAAGGAGTCTGTGTGAAGTGTTTTTTTAAGGTTTGATACAAACTGACCAGCTGCCGTTACCACTGAGTTCTTGAAGTCATTGAGCTTAGCTTATCTTTGTGTTTAAGACAGAATATAGATTGAAAAGCACATATAGCAATTGTGTTCAAAATGTTTTTAAAGGTGGATATATGCCATGACTTGTTACATAGGTGGGAGCACCCTGTAATGTGGAGTCTTGCAGCAAGGTCTGTTCATTTCCCAGGTCCTGCCCAGAGTGTCGGATCACATCTAACTTTGTCATTCCAAGTGAGTACTGGGTGGAGGAGAAGGAAGAGAAGCAGAAACTCATTCAGAAATACAAGGAGGCAATGAGGTATGAGCACTGCAGCTTTTTCTCAAGCTGTGAGGCTGGAGAAGTAACGCACACCTGGAGAAAAAGGGTATCAATGTAAAGCCTTTCCCTTTCCAGTCCCACGTGTGTCCTTACCTTCCCACCCACAGATGCATGCAACCACACAGTCACTAAGCTGCTCCTATGTACTTCGATTTCAGTCTTTCCCTTAGCACGCTGAACACTGGTGGGCTAGTCATTAGGTAATACAGACTTGTGCTGTGGAAGCCGTCGGTGTCCCTGTGCATGCATCAGCCCACACACGTCTTGGGTATGAACGCCGTGTAATGCATCACTTTTTTTGCGTAGGCGTTGTACTGACAAAGTGCCTTCATCTTCAAATGGTACTTCACATCATCTTGGACTGTAGGTAAATGCAAGTCTGAAGTCTGGTTGGGTCTGCTGTGAGTAAGGGTTGCAATATTTTCCTTTCCAGCAACAAGCCATGCAGGTATTTTGATGAAGGCCGTGGGAGCTGTCCATTTGGAGGGAACTGCTTTTACAAACACGCGTATCCTGATGGCCGCCAAGAGGAGCCACAGAGACCCAAAGTGGGTACAGCAAGTAGATACCGGGTCAGTGCTGGTCTTTGTCCTTTCAGCACAGGGAGATGTGCACAATCAGCTGCCTGGAGGATAACGGATCTTTGTTTTTTCTAACTGCTGACAGTTCTGTATAGTAGTGAATTTGAAAGAGAGGGTGGTCTAAATTTTGTGAGTGATGAGAGCAAAGATGTGGAAGGAGTGAATTTTTCAAGCTTTTATACCAACATACTGAGGTAAAATAGTGGGCAGCATTAATAAGGGTGTGTGAGGGTAAGTTCTACTGGAGGTCAGTGTCCCCTTGAAGGAGAAACGCAGAGAGCAGAGGGGAGCTAAACCTTGTCGGCTTGTGGGAAGGCTCTTGCCTTGCATGCTTGATCACCTGGGTGAATGCTTGTGTTCTGCTTGCAGGCCCAACGGAGGAATCGGTTCTGGGAGTTCATTGAAGAGCGAGAGAATGGTGACCCATTTGAGACCGATGAGGACGAAGTGGTGACCTTCGAGCTCGGTGAGATGTTGCTCATGCTGTTGGCAGCAGGAGGTGATGATGAGCTAACGGATTCCGAGGACGAGTGGGACTTGTTTCATGATGAGCTGGAAGATTATTATGACCTGGATCTATAGCACCTGACAGTGGAGTGTGGACTATCGTCTTGGCTTCAGGCAGTAGCTATTACTTACCTGTGGTGTTGTGGCAGTGCCTGTGTTTCTCCTAGGCAGGCCTATCAATTCCAGGTGCTGTTGTAATAACTTTTACCCAGGGTCTGTCTCGTCCCGTCCCCTCCCTCCCCGAGAGTGTTGTTTTTCCTCTGTTCAAATAAGTAACAAGAAATCTTTAAAATCTTAGTTTTTGTAAAAATGAATTTAACTGTCAAACAGTTAGCTTAGATTTGTTGCTTCATCTATGTACCCAACAGAGCTCACCCAGTTCCAGGGTTAAAGTGTTTACAGGACTTCCACACTCATTTTGAAGAGCCCAGATACAAAAATGAGCAGTGGCCATGCAGTGGGGATGTCAATTGGCTGATGGCCTCTTTTCTGTCTCTGTATCAATATTTCTGACGTCAGGCCAGATACAAATAATCCTTTTCTGGCATCAGCTCCGTTCCAGCCCCCTCATGTACACATCTTCATTTGTGATTTTGGACTCTTGTTTACTTGCACATTACTATTACTACTGTGTAACCAGAACCAGGTGTGAATGTTCCGGGTTTTTACTGTGTCTAGCATGAAAGGATAATGTCTTAGTGAAAGGAGAACTTTCTATGTGTATATACAGATAAATGTAGAGTTGGACCTCGAGGACGGGGAGACTGTGTAAGTTAAGTAACAAGACCACCTTTCATCCCCTCTTGGTGCATGAAGTCTAGCCTCCAATTGGACATGAATCTGGTTTAGTGGTCTCAGCTCAGTCTGTGGCAACGATCTGTCATGTGCAACTCCCTCACACACCAGCTCTCTTTCATGTGTTTCGTTAGGGTTGTCCAGGAGCAGAAGTCCGGTTAGCCGAGTGGGGTCAGAGGAACACGAGAGGCCCCTTTAGCTGTGTTGCTCTTTAAGTTTTAGAACTTGGTGCGACCACGTAAGCCATGAGCTTTGCTAGGAAATCTCTGTGCCGCTCAGCTGGTTCAAGGTACGTGTGCCTTTCAGCACCTGAGTTGGGCAGGTTGCCCGGTCAAGCTGTTCAGCTTACGTGAGTTACTGCTGAGGAAGTCGGTCACGCAGTTTCTGGCTGTAATTTGCATTGAGAAATTACATCGCCACCAAAGCTCCAGCACAGGAATTTTAACCTTGCATTACATTATTGCTGTTTTTTTTTTTATTGACTTGTGGATGCCCCGTGATCTGTTTTCCTGCTGCTCTTGTCCCCTAAACTGCCTCTCCTTTCACTTTTAATTGGAATGAGAAATTGTTCCGAGGTCTATAATGTAATGTTTTGCAGCTGCCTTTTGTAAGAAGCACTTTTCCCAAATAAAAAAATACAAAAAAATGAAAAAAACAAAAACCCCAAAAAATGAAGTGAGCTCTGTCTGGTCTTTTACATTCGAAGCCTCTATATTGTTTTTATTTTGGAGGGGGGAGGGGAGGGTGTTTGTGCTGTACAGAAGCATTTGGTGCTCGGCTCCTGCAGAATCGCGTCACGCTAAAATGACGTTTGGACTTTGTTATAACCTATCCAACAAAGACTTGGTGATGGAAGGAACACATTCTGAACGGCCAGCTGAGATGATTGAGCTGCTGAAGGAACATCTGCAGCTGTTACAGGGAACAGAAGCAGCTCCCTCAGAAATAATTTCCATGCTATGTTACTATTTATGTTTGGCCCCAACAAAGTCAACTGCAGTACATTTTGTATCAAGTTTTCTGTTGTAATGCTGCTCAGACAGCAAAACTGAGTATTGCTACAGGCTGCTTTCTGGGAATCCATGTGCTTCTTTAAACCTGTGTTTGTTCAGAAAGAAGCATTCTTCTACAACAGTGCATAAAGATGGAAGTTAAATACTAGAGGCGTATTTGGCTTTGCTCAGGAATATGAGAAGTGATGAGCTGAGCAGTCTAAAACCATTGTCAGATCTTTTTCCAGGGGCAAGCAGCAGAGGGAGAAAGGCAAAAGTAAATGAAGTGGAGGTATGAGAGAACCAGGAAGAAAAATAGGGCTGTGGAGTAGAACAAGGCTTCCACACAATGAAGGTAGGTTGCCAACTTCTTACTAGAGTGATGTATTCAAAGTGTAACAAAGATGTGACCCATTAGGATGGAGAATGGTAACGGACTTATAAGCACGTGGATCAGTTTTCCTTCCCAAGAGGTCAGAAAGAGCATGCTCTGCTTCTGGTTTGGGTGCATTTGTGGCATGCTGCTAGGTGTTGCTGCTTCTAAACTTTGCTTGTTGTATGATTTCAGGCAAGTTGGGAATACTTGAATAAGTGATTCAGTGAGGAGGTGGCTCTATCCACTTGTAAGGTGAGTGGTGTAGTCCAGCTCATCATTGTGAGGTGTTTTGGTTGTTCTCTTGCTTTGAAGCGTGCTGCGGTTCTTATTCTGCAAGTAGAGGAACTGCGTGTATTTGTCATTGAGCAGCACTGCGTGCTTCCTTCTGCCTGAATCCAGCTGGTGGTAGGCCTGTTCTGAAGCGTGCTGTTGTGCTGTAATTCCCTGCCGCCCTACCAAGGGGAATGACTGAAAAGTGTGGGGCCTTTGAAGTGAGTGAAGAATGTTGGTAGGCTGCTGTGGTTTTCTGCTGTAAGAACAAATACATTCACGAGAATGGAGATCAACTTTTAATGTGAAAACAGAGTGTGAAACTGAAAAAGAAAATGTGGTGCATAGCAAGTAAGTTTCCAAGATACAGAAACTGAATAGATGGAGAGGACAATGAGAGTATTCATAGCAGCGTTGAGGTGAAAAAGGTCGATGGAAATTTGTGGAGTCTTTATATGCAATCTTGATCTCAAAACCAAAATATCCAGAAGGAAAACAAGGTGGATGCTGTCATTTGAAGTGCGTTGGCTTCAGTCCCTCTGCAGGAATAGATACTTCTGATTTCGTTTGCAATTTTGCACCGGGTGGTAATTGTGAAGTGTGTGCGCGCTCTGCTTGGTCTGCTTGCAATTGTAAAAGCAAAGGGCACTTCTTAACAGCTTAACTGCTGCTTCAGTTCATCAGGGCCTCTGCTTCTTTACAATCCTTTTAAGTGCTGCTCTTTCCCGATTAGAACAATGTGCATTGTAACGTTGCTGCTGAGAGGCCTGTTCAATTAAGGAAACGCATAGTAACTCTTTCCTGTTATGGGAGGCACAACATGAATTTCTGTTTGGAGCATGACTTGAGGTACAGCATCTCCTGATTGGAATGGAGATTGTCTACGTGGCATTATTAACGCTGCAGCAGCTTAAAGGGAGGGAATCCACACGGTTCTTGGGAGTGAGATATAATACGGGACTGTGCTGTATGGCTCAAATAACAACAAAGGAGCTACAAAAGCAACTTAAATGAGCTGTAGAATTAAGAGGCATTATTTAACTCTGTGTACGTGTGCAACTGAGGTAAGCCTTACGTCTGGTGAGCAAATCTAGCCAGACTTGGCAGTGGTAAGTAATAAGCAGCAATGTTTATGGATACAGCTGTTATCAAGGAAATAAGAGTTGCAAGTATATTATATTTCTGCCCCTTACTTGCTGCCATGACTTGTTGTTGCTGTTACCCATGAGTATGCTATTTGTCATTTGCAGTCCAGCCACTGTCCACACCTCCTTGCCAGCAGCTTAATGTGATCACATAGACAAAGCCTTTGTGGGCAGCTAGGCTGAGGCTGGTTTTGGAACATCACTGAAGTGCGGTAAATGACTTTAAAGGCCCTAACTGTCTTAAGCTAACAACGAAATGTAAGTCCCTATTAAAAGTTGATGTACTTCTCAGTGAAAGAGGTTCTTGCTCTGAATAAAGCAACTCTACTTGTATATCCTAGCACTGTCTGTTGTGGTTGTGGTCCTTACGCTTGGAAAATGGCTTCAGGAGTTGGTAGAGTGTTGAGTACTAAATCTCCCTCTGTCTTGAGTTGAATGTGTTCTGCATATGTAGACCTCAACTTCATTAGCAGCCCTCCTTCATAAAAGAGAGCTGGGGAGGAGCAGCTGTGGTTAGAACACTTGCCTACTGGGGAAAGAGGTAGCTTCAGTTCTGTCCCAAAGCACTAGCACGCATCTGCTTCCTGCAAGGAGGCTCCAGGACAGAACTCTGTACCATGTATGGGCCTGAGATGTGCCTTCTTGGTCTCCTTTCCAACTATACTTAACTGCCATGATTAGGCAAGAACCTCAGCTTTTGCTATTAAGAGCCTGTTCCTTATGTACGTAGAAAAGTGTGACCACATAAGCAGTGCCACATGCCTTCCACATCACTGGGTTGTATTTATGCTTACTTTTAAGCCAGTCAGCTTGTAAGAGGTTTCAGTGTGTGCTCCCTTTCAGAATCCTTTCAGTTCTCTGCTCTGCCGCGCGAGGAGGTGCTGCCTCTGTTTCATGTGACGTGGGTGTGAGCATCAGTGCAAAGAATGGGCAACAGCAAATTCAGACAGCTAAGGTTTGAGTACTTCTTCCAGGTAGCTAAGAACAAACGAGCACTTCCTCCAGCTGGATGCACAGCTCTTGCGACTGTGGGACAGTAGTGATTTGTAGCATAGCATTGTAAACAACATTTATAGGAGAGCTACCTTTGCTACAAGCATGTTAGTGATGCCATCAGGAAGTACGCTGGTTCTGCATATGATGCTGGAAGACCAAAATGGGAACATAAGGCTCTGCAGTGGTTAACGTGTTTCTTGGTTAACTTGCATGGGCAGCAGCTGCACGCTTTCATTTGCTGCGATGGAGAAAGGCACTGACAAATGTTACACATCTAATGGTTGCTATTGTACGCTCTAGAACAACAGAATAAAGCTTGTTAACAGACTTGATAGTTTTCTTCATGTCAGGTACTACCTCATGAGTAAGTCTATTAATCTGCACTCTGAAAAACTCAGCGACTGCTGCAGCTCACTCTGAGCTCCTCCTGTGAATGAAAAGTGACCCTGTGGGAACCATTCACTATAACTGCTTTAGAGGGCTTCTGAAAGGCACCAGGCAGAGGCAAGCAAAGGAGAGCACACACTCCTGTTTGAGTCACACAAAGGTGAGTGGCAGGGTAGGTATTTCAGCCCAGATTCTTGAAAAAAAAGGTAGACCATTACACCCATCACATGAAAGGAACAGTGCAGAACAAAGCATAACAGCTCAACTGCAAGCCTGAGCCGTGCAGCTTTCTGCTCCGTTTACAGGCAGCTGCATTAACCACTGTTCTTAGCGTGCGGTAGCAAAGAGCCTGGCCAGAGCAAGCAATAATAATGATAATATGTTCAAGACTTAATCAGTGATTTACTCTATTTTTTTGTGCTTTTCAGACCAGCTTTTCCGGAAGGATTTGCTACATCTTTTTCCCTCCTTTTCGGGATCTTGTGAAACATCAGAGGTAAAGTGCCACCTCGTGAAGCGGTAGCTTGCCAACCTTCCCAGGGCTTCTTTCCATGTAACCCAGCCTGCATTTTATCATTACAGACTATCATCTCTAGTTCTTAGCTTAAACGTTAACAGCTTAAGTGATACACTTCAGTGCATGTGGACTGTGTCATCTGAAGGCTTCTCCTGTATATTATTTCTTCCCCCTCTTCTCCTCCACTGTTTATATCTACTGAAAAAGTTAACAAAACCCCCACCTGCTTTCAGTTCCTGTGCATAGAATTGAGTCTTCCAGCAGCACTGCTTGTGCTTGGGAGGGACAAGACAAAATCTTCCACTGCTCACCAAGATGTTTGGTTAAGTCTCCCAGGCAATAACGTATGTACTTCTATGCTCAACGCCCATCCCTTAACTGCTGTAAGGTGAGGTTGCATCGTCAAACCATACTCCTTGTTGCTGTTTTACACAGACCTGAATCCCTTCTTTCACACGCCTTTGAAAACTCTACAGGCACGCTCTACCGTTGTGCTTTCACACAAACTAACAGTCAGCTTTTGATTAAAATCAGTACATCAAAAGCAAGACAGCCTTAGGAAAACAAAGTAGTCCTTTCACCCCAGCGTTAATGGAGGCTATTGTGGCCTTGGAAGCTTCAGTGCTCTTAATAACTGTGTAACAAGACAGGTCGCTACTAAGTCACCATTCTTATAGTTCAAGAACAAAATGAAAGACAGTGGCTCTCACTCCCAGGAGAAGGTTGGGACCCTAACATACCGTATTCTGCCTGCTTTGAAGCACTGAGGATGACTCCATGCTTGTCTAGTAAGCAAAGTAATACAGTGGTGAAATTGCACCCTCTTACAAATGTTGGTATTTAATAGCTTGGCATGGGTGGCTCTGTGCTGACCTCAGGCCCTCCCCTAAATGAAAGGTAAGGCAGCAGTGGGTTAGTGCTGTCCAAGTACATCACATTTTAAAGCTGCTAGCTGAAGAGCTTGCACTACAGCAGACGGCACATCTCAGAAGAATCAAATCAATGCAGGCTCTAGTGCAAATTTATCTCCTGACATAGCCAGAGAAATGTCTCAAAGACATAGTTAAAGGCAATCTCTTTTTTTACAGTTCTCTTTGGTTAAGGCAAGGGCTGGCAGCTTCCTGAGCTCTCTCAGCTTACAAGTTCATGCTAAGGTATCAGTTGCCGTGTTCAAAGCAACCTGTGCTGCCAACAGCAACAGTGATCTCTGAAGATACTTACACACCAAACTGCAAGGTAGAAATACGAGAGATGGCTCGAGGCCACGCAGCAAACTTTCATCATCTGAATTAAACTGAGATCAAACATAGCCTCAGAAAAATGATGACTTTCAACTTTTTGTTCCTGAAGAGAGCACTCAACAGAGGCACTGGGTCTTCTCTGCACTTGGACTGGCGATCACTGGCCTGGAATCAAGGTAGACGCTGTTTGGAGGACTCTCTCCATGAAGCTGCAAGGTATTTCGGGCTATCAGCTCCTTAGCCATCAACACAAACACCTCTTCAACGTTTTGAGCTTCTTTGGCTGATGTCTCCAATACAGCTAGGAGCCCATACTTCTCAGCCAGCGTGCAGGCATCTTCAAACAGGACTTGTCGCTTATCCACCGAGTCCGATTTGTTCCCTTAAAAGAAGGCAAATAGATAACCCAATAGTTTAGTCCCTCATTTTTGTTTCCTTTGAGTGCAATGCATTACTTCAGTTTTGTTAAATAACAGAATTACAATGGAAACGAGTTACCGGAAAAGTAAGATGTGAGCATGTCAAGAGTATTTTATTGGAGTTGTTTTAAGTAGTTGCAACACTTGTTGGATTATCATCAGTCCTGGTACACGCAGTGCCTGGCTTAAGTCTGCCTTCTTAGCTCCAAAACAACCTTTCATCACATGCAGATCTTGACACCACAGTATGTATAACATAGCTGTCCTTCCCCTGTAAGTCGCTTCTAGCTTTTCCAGAGGGGAACAAACAATAGCAAAGCAGGAGCCCCCGAAGCTGCCTTACTTTATGTGTGTTTGCCATCTTAAAGAGCACCCTGCCCTGGCCCTTTCCTCCTCCAGTGCCAGGTGTTTTCCCTCCTTCAGTTCCACATGTGAAAAGGTTGAAAGCCTTTAACTCTCCCACTGGTGGGAGAGGTGTAGAAAATGGCTACAACTAATTCAGTGCTCCTGCTAAGGTAAGTAAAATAGCACCAGAAGAAACTACCTACTACTACCTCTTTGACAGAAGCTTGATTGTTAATAATTTCAGAATTTAAGAGAAAAAAATAAAAATAAAAAAATCCCCACCATACACACTACCAGGTCTTGTTCTTTGCAGTCATTAAAAAAGTTAGAAAAACCCTACCAAGGTTTGTGGGTTGTGGTTTTTTCCCCACCTCTCTTCCTTCCTTCCTTCCTCCTAACTCTCAAGCAGGTCAGAATTTGTTGTTTGTTTCCTCAGAGGAAGAACAGGAAGAGCCACAACACCAGAAGCACATAGTTTGCTAGAGGCACCAGCAGCAGCTTAAATCCCATGACTGCTGTGCTCCAGGGCTCAGTGCTGCCTATCCTCAAAAGCCAGTTTGGGCTGCTGTAGCTGCGTGCACTGCTCTCAGCACCATGCCGCAGTGGAAAAGGCAGAAGCAGTGGAAAGTAGATAAAGGCTCTATCACTTTAGCATGCCAGGGCTCTCATTTGCAGCTTCTTCCTTGGGGGAGGGAAAGAGCAATAATAATCCAAAACCCAAAGGGAAAGAACCATCCTGCTTTTATCTCCAACCTCAGCAATTTCTACTCATCCCTTTCCTCAAGAGGCAAAGTTTCTTGAATGCTAGTGGAACAAAAGAGGAAGAGAAGTGCAAGCAGGCTACTTAGTGCTTTGCAGAAGCTGTGTGCCTGCGTACCATCTTACCCAGTCAGAGTCACATTACAGAGCAATGGACAAGCATTATCACAAGAACAGGGAGGAAAAATGAGAAGGAGGAGTTGTGTTGCTCTGTGCATCCCTCTTCGTTGTGAATGATCGAACTGCTGCATTCTTGCACATCAGGAGCACAGGGTCAGGCTTACTGCCATTCTAACATCAATAGGGTTGCGTTTGCTTGCTTAGCTACCAGCAAGTTCCTTGCATTATTCTAGCAGGAAAGGAACACGAAGAGATTTCACTGTCTGCAATGGGCCTGCTCCTGCCAGGGTCAGGCTGTGACTTTCTTTTTGATTTTTTGAGATGAAACTGATACGTATTTTCATTATTTTAATTAAAACCATATTTCCCTTTAATTCATAGGTTCATGGATGCTCTAAGCAGCAGTGGGTGAGGGGGATTTTGCACATATTAGAAAAGCTACATAATGTAATATTTAAATTTAGATTCCTACCAATTAACATCATGACCAAGTTCGCAGCACCATACTTTTCAACTTCATGAACCCAGTGAGGAATAGACTCAAACGTGGACCTCCTAGTAAGGTCATAGGCAAGGATGGCTCCATGGGCACTCCTGTAATAGGACTGGGTTATCGTCCGGAAGCGCTCTTGACCAGCTGTGTCCCACACTTGGATCTGCAACAGAAAGGACTCAAGTTGTGAAGACCAGTAGATCCAGGCTGGATGTGACTCTGGGCACAAGTCTAGTGCTTGGTGACCCTGCCCACAGCAGGGTGGTTGAAACTAGATGATCTTTGAGGTTCTATTCAACCCAGGCCATTCGGTGATTCTATGGTGATTCTATGGTCTGAAGAGACATTTATACGTATACAGACAACCTACACAGACCAAAGAGTGGTCTGTTAGATTAATGCTGGCTCTACAAATAGACGAACATTCCCACTCTCAACAAGCAGGCTGAGAGATAAGGAGTATGGCAGCTCTTTTTAATAGGAAATGCTGCAGGGCTAGGCAGAGGGAAGCAGTCTGCTACCCAACCTTCCATGGAGTCGTTGGAGGTGGAAGAGACCCTGAAAGACCATCTGATCCAACTCCCCTGCAATGAGCAGGGACACCCACAGCTACATCAGGTGCTCAGAGCCCCTCCAGCCTGGCCTTGTGTGTCACCAGAGATGGGGCATCCACCGCCTCTCTGGGCAACCTGTGCCAGTGCCTCACTATGCTTATCATAAAACACTTTTTCCTTAAGCCTAGTTTAAATCTCCTCTCTTTTAGTCTGAAACCATTTCCCCTTGTCCCATCACAGCAGACCCCGCTAAACAGTCTGTCCCCTACCTTCCTACAACCCCCTATCAGACACCGCCCTCAGGTCCTCACGACGCGGTAATGGAGGCCCGGCCGCAGTCCCGCCCCGAGGCGCCTCCCAGCCCGCTCCCATCACCCACCTTCACTTTCTTGCCGTCGATATCCATCGAGCGCACGGTGAAGTCCACTCCGATGGTGTTCTGCTGCTTCTCGTAGAACTGCCCCGTCTTGAAGCGGTGCACCACGCACGTCTTCCCCACGTTGGAGTCCCCGATCAGGATGATCTTGAAGAGATAATCGAAGGCGTCGTCCGCGCTGGAGCTGGAGAACGGCATCCCGCAGCCCGGGCCTGGAGTGAGGGGAGAACACGGGGTAAAGGACCGCGCCTCCCAGAGGCAGCGCTACCCGAACTACAGCCACCTCACCCACCTGTGCGGCTCACCTGCCGGCCAGGTAACTCCGCTTTGTACCCCACCCCGCCGCCCTGAGGTCGGCGGGAAATGTAGTCCCGGCCCTTCGTCCTCCTCTTCCCCCGCCCCTCGGCCGGGGCGGCGCCGCTCTGTTCTCCTCCCCTCTCCTCCGCGCCGGCTGCGAGGCCGGACCCCTGTGGGCCTCCCCGGGGCGGGCGCTGAGCGGACTCCCGGACTACAAGTCCCACCGTGCCCGCGGGCCGCCCCCGCCGGAAGAGCCGCCCGGGCCGCCACTTCCTGAGCGCCGCGGCGGTGCGGTACGTGGGGCTGCGGGGCCGCGCCCGGGTTGTGCCCGGTGTCTGGCGGCTGGGCGGGGGATGGCTTTACGCTGTGCCTGGGGAGGTTCGGGTTGGGCGTTAGGGAACGTTTCTTCTCGAAAAGAGCGGTGCTGCGGTGGCACAGCTGCCCATGGAGGTGGTGTAGTCACCGTCCCTGGAGGTGTTCCAGAGCCGTGTGGCTGTGGCACTGAGGGACGTGGGCAGTGGGCACGGTGGGGGTGGGCTGCTGGTTGGACTGGGTGATCTTAGTGGCCTTTTCCAACATTATGGTTCCGTGATTCTATACAAAGATGGTACTTCTGGGGTCAGACCCAGCACTCAGCCCCACAGGCGCTGGGTGTTGCGGGCATACAGATCTGTGCCTCTGTGTGCTGGCACAAGGAGAGCAGTAAATCTCTGTGCAGGCAGCTTGCACGGGGAAGGAACTTCTCCCTCAGTGTTGCACAAGCTGCGGTGTGTTGCTGTCCTCTGGAGACCTCTGTTATCTGCTGCGGCACGCGGGAGAGGGAGGAGCAGCAGAGGGCTGGAAAGAAATGGCACCCACTGACATTCACCGGCGCTTGCTGAACGTTTATGCAGACCAAACAGTGGCTGTGAGCACAGAGAGGCTGTGGGTGGTGTGTTTCAGCAGTGGCAGCAGTGACGTGAAGGACAAGTTGCATTCTGGATTGCCACGCACAGCTGTGCACCACAAAGTGAAGAGTGTCCATCAGCTCATGCATGTGAATGGGTGGATTATGATGAGGGAATGGTGTACGGAGCTCGATATTGGCTTCAGTGCATTGGAAATGATGGTGACAACGTTGGAGTATTGCAGAGTTTGCACAAAGTGGGTCCCGTGGATGCTCATGTAGGAACAGAAAGAACAGTACATGCAAGTTTGTCAGGACCTATTAAACCAATATGAGGCTGAAGGTGATGCTTTCCTGTGTCACATCATTACCAGTGATGAGACATGGTGTCACCACTATGAGCCGGAGTCAAAACAACAGTCCATGGAGTGGTGATGTGCAAATTCCTCACTGAAGAAAAAGTTCAAGACACACCTTCAGCAGGTAAAATGATGTGCACTGTCTTTTGAGATAGGAAGGGGGTGATCCTTCTGGATTTCCTGGAACCCTGACAGACCATCAGCTGTGACTATCATGATGCTGACTAAGCTGAAGGCTCGAACTTCTGGAGCCAGGCCCAAGAAGAAGACAACCTTTCTCTTGCAGCGCAGGGACCAATTTGAAGACTGTGGAGCACATTGCCAGTCTTGGCTGGACTGTCTTACCACACCCACCATATAGTCCTGAGTTGGTGCCTTTTGGTTTCCATCTGTTCAAGCCAGGGGGAGGTGAACTGCGTGGATAACAATGTCCTAGCTACAGTACTATGATAGCAGTTGTGAAACAGTAGGTCACCTCTGCAAGTGCAGATCTTTATGAGCACAGTATGCAGGCACTTGTTCATCGATGGTGAAATTGCACAGCTAATAGTGGTGACTATGTCGAACAATAGCGTTGCTGACAGTTTTGCTCTATCAAATAGTGCTATTGTGCTCTTTGTGTCTGTTGTAGTTTCCATGGAAGTAAATAGGAGGCATTATTTTCAGAACAACTTACGTGTGACATAAAACCACTCTGTAGTCTACGAAGTATGTAAACAGTGCACAATGGTCGTTGACATGGGAAGAGCTGCGGTTGGTAGATCCTGCAGGGACTCCTCTGGTGATGGGCACTGAGGAGCGCAAGAAAAATGGAGTTGGAGAATGACTATGGGGTGGTTGGAGAATGGGAGTGAAAAAATGCAAGTTGTCAAGGAATATGTAGCTAATGAGATAAATAGAAATGTGAACTGAATTGGGAAGGAATAGCAGAGAGTCATTCCTGCTAAATTCCAGCTGTTTGGTGAACAGCACTGTATTTTGTCCTTGTGTTTTAATTTGTATGCTTTCTTCTTTTCTCCCTTCCCACCTTCTTCTCTTTAAGCAAGAAGACAAAATGACCTAAGCACCAACCAACCTTTGCTGCTGGAGCAGGAGCAGGGCCATGGCTGTGCCTGGAAGCTCGCGGAGACAGCCTGCGAACAGAGGCCTGGTGTCCCATTGCACTCACCATCATATTGTTGTGTTCCTGCTGACCTTCTTCAGGTAGGCTGACTGTCTTTCTGCAGAGAGGTGTTTGTTTCGCTGAATTTGGGGAGGCACAGAGCTTGTCCGAAGAAGAAGAGCAAAAGTAGGGAAGTACTCTTAATTTTGGCTCTGAGCCTTGAAAGCAAACTCGAAAGTCAATAGTAACAGCTGGTCTGGGAGTCCTGCGATAGCAAAGTGAAGTGTGCTGTGCCCTTGGGGAATCCAGCCAACGGAGCCTTCACCAAAGGTGAGACCGACTGCTGGGAACTCAGCCCATGGCAGAAGGGTTGGCCTAGGTGGGTGCACAATACAGATTCTCCCTGTCTAAAATCAGCATCTGCCCATGATTTTGGGGTTCCTGTTGCTAGCAACCATCTCCAAAATGTCAGTTCTGTGTTACTCAGGGCATATGTCTGAATTCTGAGTCTTACCCTTTCCCACGTGACCTGCAGAGAAGATTTGGTCAACCTGTGGTTGTGTTTTTTCTGGCAGTTATTCCTTGCTCCACGCTTCCAGGAAGACGTTCAGTAATGTCAAAGTCAGCATTTCAAGCCAGTGGACTCCATCCTGCCTAAACAGCACAACCTTTGAGCTCCGGCCAAATGAGGTAACTAGTAGGTGCTAAGAAAGATGAGTAACTTCTAGTGCTTGGGTTGTGGTGCTGAAGAGGCTCTTTCATTTCTTTCTATCAGGGTTGCTTCTCTGAAGGTGTGTGGAAACTTCAGGTTTCTGAACTGTAGCTTTCTGGATCACCAGCTGGTGTTGAACTCTTTCCTAGTGGTTCCCAGAGAGAAATTTGTTAGGAAGTTGGTGTTCTGATGGAGACTGGGACACCCCCTGCTGATACAGCCAGCAGAACGGAGGAGGTGAGGGAGGGGGAAGGAGGGATCCTGCTTTGAAGTGCCAGAGGCAATAAAGGAGAGCAGTGAATGGGGTTACAGTACTTTAACGTCCTGACTCTGGCTTTCTGGTGCTAGTGACCATACCATGATTTTATTAGATCTGTACTTTTCAGTCTTTACGGATTTGTAAGTTGTCTGGGGGTTTTATAATGAATTTAAACCCAGTGACAAGAGATTTGTTTCTGTTATCTTTCTAAGACACTGAATAGCTTGTGGAACTCCAGGAATCTGTTAAAAGTTGAGATCTACTGCTATAAGTAGGTGTTGGTGGCTTCAAGTGGCAGCAAATGTTTTTCAGGGGCTTTGTTAGTTTTCTTTGACACGTGAGACTTACACAGAAGCTGTGTTGATTGGCCATATCGAAGTTAAGTCTCTTAATCTGATCAGATGTGTTATTGGTGCTGTCTGTATAGGATGTTTCTCTGGGAAGGCAGAATCAAATTAAAACTGACAATAGTTGAGTTAGATGCATTTGTAGGCCAGGTTTGGACTGTTTGCTTGTTTTTCTAGTGGGGATAAAGTGTAGGGGAAGCGTTGTCCTAATAAACTTATTCATTCTTCAAGTCATGCTCAAAGCTTGCTTTTTTCCACTGATGTCTCTAATGCTAGTTTGGGGACAATTCAACCTTTTCCTCTGTTTGATCATACTGAATATGGGTTAACACAAAAATGAAAGAATTAGTGACTGAAGTTCATTGTGCATAGTTTCTATCCAGTCTGTTTCTTCCCTGCGTTCCTTTTGTGTCCTCACTTTTCTGTTTGTGGTCTGTCATGCCTTATTATGGTTGCTGCCACAAAGGCTTTAAGGGAATTATTCATTTAGTGAAGGCAGGAAGATATCTATAGGAGAGGCACTGAACATAAAACAGAATATGACTTTATTGTATTATTCATTAAGATAGTCATCAGTGTTTGCATGTAAGAAGCTGTCTAACAGTTGTGTGCTTGTGAGAAGCAGAGTTTGTTTTCCAGTCGTTTGTCTCGATCCAGGTAGAAGTTGCATTTCTCACTTGGCTTGCTAGTTTGTCATTTAGAAGTGAAATAAAATGGCAGTTGGCATTTTCTGCGGTAAATAATGTGAGAATTGTTCTTAATTTGTTAATTAAAGTGTTGGAAGAATAGGAGGTTGCTGGGGCCAGATGATCTTCTGCTTTGGAGTTGGGGTTTGCATCGAAAAGAGTGTAATGAGCTGTGCTTCTCCCTGCTTACCTGTTACAATTTTCTCCCTGTAGCTATGGAACAGCAACCATTTATTTCCAAATGCAGAAGAAGCAACTCTCTTCTTGGGAACATTGGACACTATTTTTTTGTTTTCCTATGCTGTGGTGAGTAAAACTAACCCAATGCTGCTGAGCTTTGGTTGAATCTTTGGTTGAAGATCCGATGCACTTATGTTTGGAGCAGATGGACAGGACCTTCTTGGACTTGCCTAGCAGCAATGCAGTTAAAAAGCTTGGTTCAGGAGCATTTTTTTCCTTTGACTGTGTTTGTTCCATTTATGCCCGTGTTCCATGTGAACATGGTTGTTGGCAAGTGCAAGAGAAGTGTTGTCATTTCAATGTTTCCTACACCCCTTTCATGAGTGAGTGGGAGGGGTAGTTTGAGCTCTCCAAAAACTCTGTTAGAATTTTTAAACATAAGAAATTGAATGAACCACTTAGGAAAAGCAGTTCTCTTCCAGTACCTGAAAGGTGATTGCAGTGAGGGGGGGTTGGTCTCTTCTCACTGCTGACAGGTGACAGGACGAGGGGAAATGGCCTCAAGTTG
>PPHD01000324.1:0-67017 GCA_002909625.1 Bambusicola thoracicus | reverse complement strand
CCCCCCCCCCCCCCCGAAACTGAGAACAATCTAATCCTAAATACCACTAATACCAAATGTCTCTGAAATACGTATTTGAAAACTATTTTCCAAAGTTACCTAAAGGCAGATAGGTTCAGAATACCGTACAAGTTGAAAAGTTCTCCTGCACAACACAAACAGAAGTTTCAAGTTACTAACACCTAACACCGGAGGGGGCTGGATTTGGGTTCCCATCAGACCCAGAGAACCAGAATCAGCATTTCACAAGCACAAAGTCTGGATTTCCCCTGAAGGTCTGAAGGGCTCACAGCACCACCAGCACCACTGTGATTTATGCAGTTTAATTATGTCAACTGTGGCATAGTAAAGGAGAAACTGCAAAATGACATTTTTGTCATGAACTTCAGTGGAAGCTAGCTCACAAGTACTTCATAAATAACAAGTAGATATCAACATAACTCATACCAAATTTTCGAATTCAGACCTGTTTTAAGAGTTTCAGCCACTGCAGAGTATAAAAATACATAAATTAATTGTTTCATCCTAATCTTATTGTAATGATTGTATATTTTTGTTTATCACACTCTAGTATTAAGCAAAAACACTTTTTTGCATGTGATGCTGTTATTTCAGTTCAGCTAGAAACTAATCCATTTTGCCTTTATTGCACTGCATAGTGAATTAAATGTACTTACAGAAGTTATAAACAGCATTTAATTTGAACCTTTAATTTACAAAAAGCTAAAAGAAATACCCTACACATGATGAAATATAAGAGACCATGCTCCAAATTAGATATCACCAGTTTCTTTTTACTAAGCAATGGAACAACTGTTTTTTTCTTTTTTTAAATCTCATCTTAGAAAACACTGCTTCTGTTGGAAGCCAACCCACAGCCACCAAAAAGAATCCAGTGAAAGGAAAACTGGTTTCCTCTGACTTGCCCTGCTCATAGGACTCAGCAGTGGTGCCTTCCCCAGCAGGCTGGGAGCCACCCTTGGTGAGCACATAGAGGGTAGGAGGGTGAGCCACAGCCTCAGTGGGGCAGGGCAACAGCAAACAGCAAGAAGACAGCCTAATGCATCTCTGCGAAAGGAACTAAGCACTCCTATAGTAGTCTTTGGTGCTGCTGTTGGTACCCAAAGAAAGAGGATATATTAAAAGGATACTATATCATGATTTCAAAATTGTTCTGTTTTACAACATCTAAATTGACAATGTCTCTTTCTATTTACTTCTACAGGAAGAAAATGTTAAATCTTCAGAGAATCACTGGGAGGAAACATAGGAGTATCCACTATGATTTACTTTAAAATGACAAACTAACCTCCAGAAAATAATTTCAATAAAAACATAATAAACTTTGAGGTGCAATTTCACACTATGAGTTAGAAATAAGCCAGGAAGAAGTAATAAACACATCACTGCTTTTACTGAAAGCCCACTTGCACAGCATATTTACAGTACAACATCACAGTAGTGACAAGAGAATCATCTGAGGAAGCTGTATGTCTGAATTGTTTCCCTGAAACACCGATGTCAAGTTCAAATGTCAAAATGTATTTTATTCAAATGGTACTTCCAGCACACTCCAATAAAAGGGCTGAAAAGGCAGTGGGCATGTTGCCTTGTCTGCCAAAAACAAAATATAAAAATGAGCAATGAAATATAAAAATTATACAAATTCGAGAGATAATTTGTACGTAATACTGATTTAAATTAGCAATAGTTATTAGCTGCATCTTGATGGTCATCTCTCTCTCCCACCCTCCAAAGTTTTATATTTGGAAAGCTCCACAGAAAACTGATCTGCCTGAGTAGCATTTGATGTTATACAAAATAGCAAACATTCCAATACAATTGGAAGTTGTAATCTCTTACTTGTAATTGCAAACAGGATTAAAACAAAACCATTACTTCTGTCTCAGTTGCATGCTTGCCTGCAGAACTACTTGATGGAAAGGAAAATAACTAAGATACAGAATGGCTTAGAAGGACACAATTACATTTACATCTCTACCAGATGCCATCAAAGCGGCACGCTTATACCAAAACTGAAAAGAACAGGAAAAAGAGCCTTCCTCTTCCCTTTCCCTGCCCAGTGCCAGCTGCCCTCGTTGTGCTGGTGAGAAGGGCTGGTACTGAAGGAGATGCTTCACAGAGCTTGTGCTTTTTGATGCCTCTTTTCAGACATTTTCTTGTCTTCATAGCGCACACTATGACAAATGGATCATTTCTTACTCCCTCCACTTACTCATCATTGACAAAACCACTGGAATCCAGTTATAGAAAGGAATTACTCTCAATAGGCACCTTCAGTTACAAATGTCTGACACCGCAGTCATCTAAATCTAATCCTTTTTCAAGCTGAAATAACCTACTCAAAGGCCCTTTGAGACACACAGCACGTCTATATTCTCTGCCTCTCATGTCCTGAAAACATCACAAGTGTGCTGAAGCATCTCCTGTTGCTGTGGCTTCTTTCAGCGTCATTCATGAAGCTTTTAAGACTGCCATACACTTTCTTGATATGAAAAATGAGCCTAGACTAGCACAACAGCTCCCAGTTTCAGCACTGAACAAAAGTACACCAGCTTCATGTATGACATGGGTAGTAGCAAGCAGCTCTGCACTGCCAACAGAATCCATGAGTAAATAATCTGAAATGAGGGATAAAAATGAGAATTTATGTAACCACAGAATAAAAGAGCCCTAGCTTTACTGACCAAGGCATTGTATTTGCTTTTCTTCTTCCCAGACAACTCTCAGGCAATCAGGCCCAGAAAAGTCGCTGAAGAATAATTTTCAGATGTCCCTAAAATCCAAATAATTTTCTTTTTTTATTGAGGCTTATAATAGCTGCTCCTGTGGCACTGGGGGGAGTTTGTTAGCAGCTGTAGATGTCTGTTTCATGAGGTTTACTACTCAAACCAAACCTGGACAGACTCTCAGAGGGAGAGAGAAAGTTCTGTCCAAACTTTGGATATAACAGACAAATAACACCGATGCTTCAGAAAATAAAGAAACTCTCTTCCCCATTAAATGACAGCATTTGTGTATATGCTCATTCAATTTTCTTCAAGATTTCTAATTGTTCCTTAAAAAATACATTAAATCTGCACAAATATGCTCTAACAGAGATCTAGAATAAAGAATTTAATCCCAAAGATAACTCTGACAGTTTAAAGCCACTGAAATTACGGTACATCACGTTGAGCACCAGGCAGCCTAATGTAACCTGACCACCTAAGCTAAGCTTCTGCTATCAGCATCAATGATAATAGCACAACATAAGCTCAAAGAAATAAATAAAACTGTATATTACAATAAAGGAAGCCCCAAAAGAGCTGAAACGCAGAACACCAAACGTAGTTTCACAAATGAATAGGTATGAAGTTTGGCAGAACCTCAACTTAACTAAAAACACATTACTGGCAATCTCACACAAATGGAAAAATGCTTACTTTCCCCTTCTGTTCCAACAGAATGTCTGCTTAAAGACAAAACACTACCCAAACACGCAACCAGGTCAGACTATGCCATAACACTCAGGCTTAGTACCTCACAAATCAAGGGATACGTCTTGTATTTATACCATTTTAATCTGGATGCTATCAATATTAATCATTCTTTATATTTTGATGCTTCTACTTAAATTCACTCCTGACAGGTTCCCACAAGTAATTCCTCCTGGAGCCTTTGTACATAGAGAAGAGCCTAAATGAGTTTTCCTAGCATTTATACTAGTAGAAAATTTACCAGTTTTCACAGCTATTTAATGACAAAGTCAATTAAAGCACACGTGTATTTCTGACATTCCTAAGAAAGAAAATAACAGAATAGCATCCCAAATATCTCGGCTCTCACTTATTTTGGAAAGACAATATTGCTACAATCAGAAATTAATATTTTAATAGATTTAATTTATATTGACTTCTCAGTATCAAAGATTTTGTTAAAATGGCAACACCAGACTTAAGCGGAGCCATGCTGTTTCATCCCAGGCAACAGCTAGCAGGGTAAAATGCACAGACATAGGTGATAGGAACCATCTATCAGGTTCCTGTAATCAAAGTTCTGCAAATACCAATGAAATGGAGAATTTCTTATATGTGATTTCACCTATTTCAAATACGAATTTCTGAGTCTTTCTACTTTTTATTACTTTCAGGTCTAAATCCAGTTTTCATTCTATGGCTCACAGTTATCTTCCAAAAGGGACCACGATGGAGAAGCAAGGAAACTAGTCCCGTTAGTAGGGTTACACTCCCAGGAGCTGGTCAGCCAATAGTCACCCCAAGGTTCAGCGACCCTTTCAAGAATCAAACAAGCCCTTCAAGGAAATCTCTTTGAAATCAAACCGGTATGAACTTTATGACATTGACCAAATAGCACAGAGTTCCAAAGGCTGTAACCATATTAAACAATAACCTAAAACATTTCAGTCTGAAACAGAAACCCACTAGATACCCTACCACCTCAAAAATAGCACACATGCAAATGAGCTAGTTTGCTTTACTGTAGCAATCTAGCACACTTAAGATATAGTCACTCATTTTTCTTTTAATCTATCATTTCTGGGCCTTGGAAGTAGCTTTGAACGCAAGGCTTCACGCCTCAGTAACTTTTTATGGCAGAAATAGCAGCACTTGCTCATTGCGTATCCTTTGCACGTCTTCTCTGAATAACCTTTTACCTTTACAATTTCTTCTGTCTCTATGTATTTTGAATGCTTCTTATGTGATTTGCAAGAGTGGATTTGGGATCAGCACATTTCCAACTGAATAGCACACAAAACTATCCGTAAATATTTTGTCACAAGCTTAATAGCTTTTTGTCTCAAAAATCATCTCTAATTATATAGAAGTTAATTTTCTGCCTTTTTCTTTAGTATCTTTAGTAGGTCTGAAGACATTCACACACTCAAAAAATGTAACTTTTTAAAACATGATGTTACTGTTGTGTGATTTTCTCTCAGAAAGAGAAAACAAAGAAGGGAAGTTATGTGAACAACTTCCTTTCCTCCCACCTTCCCCCAACTGTTTTCCCACGTACTGTCCAAGATCTAAGTCAAACAATATGATTTATTGTTCTGGAAAAACTCACACTTTCCTCAAGATTTAGATTTCTTTCATTACTTACATTTACTTCCTGCCTACCACCACTTCCCCACCTTTGTACTGCCGAAGTCGAGACTCCCCATATACCCTACTCTTTCTATACTTAAGGCATTCATAATCTCCTGAACATACTTCCAACTAGACTTGTTTTTTATCTTAAAAACTGTAAATCTCATTGCCCATAACAGAATTCAGTAGATAGTATTCCATAATTAGCTCTCAAGTGTATCACTTATAAAGTTTATTTTAAAAACTTCAAATTCATACTTGAAATTACCATCTCCTATCTCACCTGACCCTTCTTGGACTGCTCTCAAATCCAAGATGACTTCTGAATTTCTCTTTTCTAACTACTATAGTTTCAACTCATCTTTGATACCAGACTGCGGATGCATCATGAACAAACAGCAAGTGCTATTTTGAATGGAGACACTTATTCCAGTTCACACTGTGCTGAATATTACACTAATTACTAACTAAAATTATGAATAATCAAGAGTAACAGGAGGAGAAAGTCTCTATGCAGAGTGAATAACTTATTTACAAGAGTCTCATATAAACATACACAAAAAAGTTTTTCATTTGAAACATACACATTTGTTATATCTTACTGATGTGATAAGTAATCACAAATATACTACTTTTAGATAAGGGACAGAACACATTCCGGTTGGAAAGCATAGGATTTAAAATATTTTCACTGATTACGTTTTCACACACATTTTAAACTTATGTCTTCCTCACAGTATTTCTTTGTTGTTTAGGACTCCACTGTGGTCTGCAGTAAGCAAAAGCAGAACAAAAGGTCTTCAGTGCATATTTCAGATGTCTGCAGTTTCTGTGAAATATGTATTCCTTTCACAAAATCTTTCTAAAACTGTTTTCTATGTTTTGTATCAGGCATCTACTGACCGAAGGTGCGTAAGTGCAAGTATATAAATGTCATCAAAAACAACAACTTAAAAGACAATCAAAAAGAAATAGGAATAGAGTTTCCCATATTCCTACCTCCTTTGTACTCTCAACAGACTTGAAACAACTGCATTAATGCAGCAAGCAATAGCTTGTAAAAGGATGCAAACCAGCTGAAACATTTGACAGACAGTGTTAAATACCAGAGGATTCATATCAACCACTTTATTTGAAAAGGTGCTTTGATGTTGGCTATCTTTCATGTACCTCTTTCATGGCACATTAATAAGGAAAACTGAGATGGGGTAAATTAAGTCCCAAGGTCATATCTAGAGTTACAGCACCGTGGGTACCCGATGAAATACGGATTAATGCTGCATGAGCACTGAATAAATAAAACCACTTCTGTTAACCACTTAAACAAGTTTTACAAGTAGTTCTGAACTTTATTCGGCAACTAGACTTCAGACATCTTAATCCCCCCACACTGCTTTGAAACCTAATTATCATAATGTGAACCCGAATGTTAGGTCCCTTTCAAACTGCGAGTGCTATGAAGCAGAAAAGTAATGGGAATTAAGCTAGTGTAACATTAGAAATGTAGAGGCATGGAACTTGAAAGTGGCATTTGTTAAAGCTGAGAGAGCATAATGTAGATATTCAACAACATAAAACACACATTTAAATTGAAAAGGATATTTAAAGCATGTGCAGACACCTATAAAATACAAGTGGACCTGAAATCCCATAGAACAAACATTTCTAAATCAATTTCTTGCCACCAAGGTTCAACTTCAAAAGGTATTAAACAGTCCTATTCTACCTTAGCAGAACTTTACTAAGTATTCTATAGCAGACAATTTAAACATTAAAGAAAACCAAATGAGAACTTTACAAGACATTACAGACTTTTCCCTATTCGTCACAGTACAGAAGTGTTTGAACTTAAACAGCAGTAAATTATTAATTACATTACTTATAAAGCCTCAAGAGCAAGAAAAGATATTGCTGAAAGCAGTAGAGAAGGATTTCAAACCAAGTTAAATCTAAGTATAACAGGAAACAAACACCAAGCCACCTAGAAAACAACCCTATAAAAATACATTTGCCTAGCTGCAGTGCCCGATACCTAACAAACTTACTTTGTTTTCCAAAAACAAGCTGGAATAATATATTCAAAGTATACATTAACATAACGAACATGGAAGAAAAGCTGACTAGGAGTGCTTATATCATGACAGTGCAACCACAGAGGCAGAATGAAAACTGTGACTTCATTTTTCCAAATACGATGACTGAGCTGTTCATGGTGTCCAGTTTTGATATTCACCTGCCGTTCAAACAGTTTTCATTTCCAAGATGCCCAACAGGCAGCAGTCAAAGAAAAACAGTTGCAGTGATCTAAATATGGAATAAGATGGGTGAATTTCTTTTTGAGATTTTTATGTAATCCAAAATGGTCAATGAAATCCTAAAAGTTTATCGTCTACCATGTTAATACTGAACACGCTGTTGTCTCATTTATATTTCTGGTCCTGCTGAAACAAATACACTTGCCTAAAAGAGAACATCTGTTTTGGTTATAATACACTGTATCTTTGGCAAAGACTCACAATAGAACTAACATAAATAATCAAGAATATTTATTGAACCTTGTAACAAAAACTGATTTGTAACAAAAAACCTGAAGACTAGATATGACTGTCTCTGGGCTATAGTCCAGTTCTAATCTAAGTCAATAAACACAGCTCTAAAAGGAAAACTGCACTTGCAAAAGAGTCCTGCAGCTATTTAGGTTGGATGTAGGTACTGAAAGTGTGTTGGTTATAAAAATAGTGAAAAATATTTGCTTTAAATCAAAAACTGTCAAACTGAGTCCAGACAGGTTTTAAAGCCACAAGATAAAGTGTGCCACATGCCTTATTTCCTACCACTGTCTTGACTCATTTTCTTCTCTCTGGAAAGCTTGAATAAAAATTTAATTAATAATTGCCATTGCTGAGAACCTGACATTTTAACAGATTGCATTTTGTTTATTTATTAGCACTAGCAAAATATAAAGTAGTCATCAAATAAAACAGTTGAGAAAAACTGGCTCCTATAAACAAAATGGTTTGGGAAATCTCTTTTGATATCAATACAACTGAAATATTCTAAAGTGAGAAACAGTTAACCTCATCATTGCCCCTATTTCACCTTTTTAGCTGTTTGTTTTAGTTGAGGTTTGTGGTCGTACGCTCAATGGAGTTAAACCCTGAAGTCAAGGAATATCTTCATGCACAACTCTGAAACAATTGCACAGGACTTAAGCCCTGGAGAGAATTTCAGCATATTTCTGCATGTAATGCACACAAATGCAATCACTAAGTATTCAAGTGGTGATCATCATTAACCTTCATTAGAACGCACATCTGTCAAGATTATTTGTGCATGCATCAACTGCACATCTTTCGAAAACAACATTACTGTCTCATTTCCCCAAACACGCATGGTTCAAGTCCTATATGATGAAATGGACAGAAAAATAGTATGAAGAGATGTCACTGAATTCTGTTTCTATTCTCCACTTTTAATAAGGAAACAATAAAATTAAGATCCTATTACAAGTTTTATTTACCAGAAAAGCCAAAGTCTGCAATACCGCTCTATTTTTCTGAGCAACAGCTTAAGAAGTTGATCAGGATTTTGTTTTTAAGACACTATAAAACAACAAAGTCTGGTCATTTTACATTTGCATTTCTTCAAGAAAAGGATTGCAAATGTAAACACCATTGGCAGTTCTCAGAAACTTGCACAGAACAACAGAGTTCAGTTTTGTCAGGCAAGGATTTCCACCTTCACACAGTTCAGTGCCTTACCAAGATGCTCAGTGCTTTGCCAAAGGTATCATGTAAGATGTAATTGATGCATTCTGTAAGTTTCAGTACGGTGAGTGAGGTTTTTTTCTTTTTTGCCTGTTTTTGTTATTTTTTTCTGTAGAAACACCCAGTTGATTTGTAATTTCATTTTTCATTTAAAATTGCCTAAGCACACCCTTAATAATGAACTGCTCCAATGTATTCAAATTTACTCAATCCAAAAGCATACAGTGGGTTTCCACTGAATTAAACTTAACTGTACTCAGGCTATGTACAATACTCTTACTTTTCCCCACAGTGAAAAAATACCTACGAGAAAACAACATAATCAAAAGATGACTTTCCAGAGTAAGAAAGCAAAGGAACTTTGCAAGATTCAGAAGCATACCTGGACAACTGCAGTACTGGTTAAGGCAAAGATATGCATGTAAACTAGCAGAAATAGCAACATGGGAATCACAATCCTCAAGAAATAAACTGTCTAAACAGTTAAAAAATACACTAAGACTGCAGATCCAGCTTATTTCATAGAATCATAGAATAAAGTTAAATACAGGCAACTTAAGCAAACTTAAATACATACAGGCACACACAAACAGTATGACTCCACATAGGTCAAAATAATCAAGTGTCATGTAGAGTGTACCACACAATAATAACAACAAAAATCCTATAGTTTTTTAGTTCGTGTTTTCTAAGCAGTATCTCAGTGTTCTACATACAAAATTTGATGTGAGGACCAGCTTCTCATTACAAAGGAGCAAAACAAGGAAACCATTAACTCTACTACAATAAAAATATAAACAGAGAATAAAAGCAAAAACTGTTTTCATTCTGCTAATTTTCACTCCCAGGAATTAATCTTAAAGGTGAAGACTGCATTTATATATGTAGATTGCTCCAAAAGTAATGCTTCCTATTTAATTCCACGGAAACTACAACAGATACAAAGAGTAAGATAACAGTGTTTGATAGAGCAAGTTTTTCAACAGTCATCAACATTTGCTGTGTATTTTTGCCAGCAATAAACAAGGGCCTGCATGCCATGCTCATATAAACCTGCACCAGCAGAGGTGACCCACTGTTTCACAGCTGCTATGATGGCATCACTGATAGGGAAATGTTGCCCATGCAATCTACTTTTCATCAGCCCAAACACATGGAAGCTAGAAGGCGCCAAATCTAGACTATATAGTGGGTGTAGTACAACAGCCAAGCAAAACTGATGATGTGCTCCACATTCCTCAGACTGGTATGGGCCTGGTGTTTTACTGTTGCAGGATAAAGGTTTTTTTCTCTAGGGCTAACTCTGAAAGTTTGAGCCTTCAGCTTAGTCTGCACATCATGATGCGGCAGTCAGAGCTGATGGCATGTCTGGGTTCTAGGAAATCTAGAAGGATCATCTCTTTCCTATCCCAGAAGTCTGTACATTACTTTACCTGCTGAGGGCTGTGTCTTTCTCTTTAATGGGGAATTCACATGTCACCACTCCATGGACTGCCATTTTGACTCCAGCTTGCAGTGGCGACACCACATCTCATCACCAGTAATTATGTGATCCAGGAAACCATCACCTTCAGCCTAATATTTGTTCAATAGGCCCTGATGAACTTGCATACAGTGCTCTTCTTGCTCCTGCTGTGTGAGCATTTGTGGGATCCACCTGATGCAAACTTTGCAAGATCCCAACATTGCCACCATTGTTTCCAACACACTGAGGCCAGTATTCAGCTCTGTACACAGTTCCCTGGTCATAATCTGCCAATTCATGCACATGAGCTGATCAAGTTGCTTCTCATTGTGTAGTGTGACCATCCAGAACATGGCTTGTCTTTCATGCTGCTGTTGCCACTGCTGAAATGCACCACACATTACCTGACAGTGCTCACATCTACTGTTTGGTCTTCAGAAACATTCAGCAAGTGTCAATGAATATCAACAGATGCCATTTTTTCCACACAGAGGAATTCAATTTCACAGAACTGCTTCTTACACACTTCTGTGTCAGACATCATTCTGTCAGAGTGCCTCTTGTCACACATTTGTTACACAGCAACAAGATGCAATAAAATACTGCTGGGAAGGTTCAACCTCTACTGCCATACATACCATTAACATCCATCTCTGACATTGTGGGCCAACATAATAAAATAAGAGGCGTTACTTTTGGAGCAGTCCTCATTTTTCCTACAAGTATCACCAAAAGTTTTGGAAAAAATGAAAGGTAGAAAATGATCAGATTAATAGAAAAAGCAACTAAGTTGGTAACCTGCATGGCTTCTGCCTTAGAACATTTATACTGATTCCTAAAGCTTTTATTCACTTCTAAACGCTATTGGCTGCTCCCCCCCAAAAACAATACTTTACTATCTTGCAGATTCTATAATCTTGCTCTGCAATATTAAAAATATTAAGGCAAAACAAGAAAAGAATATGACAATGATCCGATACAGAATAGCAGAAATATTTTTTACCTATAGGCTAAACAATAATTTTCATTTTGTATGTTCTGACGAATCAGATCATTACTACCAACAGACAAAATGCTTATGTTAACATAATTGATGTTTAAAGTACATGAAGTGAACAACACTACCATATTTGCCGCAAAACACACAGTATGAAGTGCTTTTCATTTTCTACTGACTATAAAAATTCACTGTTTTGGAGTTGGTTTCTTGAAGCAGACGCATAATTTCTCAGAAGTTTGAACAGTCTCCATTCTTTGCAGAAAGAAAAACACCCGTCCCACCCCCCAAAAAAAGCACTCAAAAAACCACCACCACAGAAACACTGCCTAAAAACATCAGAAAATCCCTACGTCTCTTAAGCAGCAGACACAATTCTGCATGGAAAAAAAGAAAGCAATACAGTTCCATACAAACAAAAAGTAGAATAGTTAGAATGTGACAAACTAATGGATAATGTTTTAAGATTAAAGAAGATAAATACCTCCACTACTTTCTGCTAACCATACACAAAGTATGTAATTCCAGACAATATCCAGAGGATTAGCAAGTATTCCATACAAGAGTCGGACAACACAAGGCTTATCATTCGGAGTTAAACTTGATTTATCAAGAAATGAATACACAATCCTTGAGCTACAGTTCGCACACACTTCAGTGTGACAAGAGTAACAGAATGAACTTCAGAAAGAGAAAACAAACTGTTTCAGTGATTCTCTTGCAAACTCGGATCTACCTTCGTGCTCCAAAGAGCTACACCCCTTCTCCTTTGGCTAGAAGGATAGATCAAGCTTGACTTAAACACATAAAGTAACAAAAAGAATCACTTAAACATTACACTTAAAAACAGCTGTTAAGTTAAAATAGGTTGAACAGCTGAACATCACAAAAAGCAAAAGTAATCTTACCAGTAAACAACATCCAGTGGTGCAAAGTATTTCTTCATAATTAAATCAGCAAAGTAAGCTTCTGTTTCTCTGCAAGCAGTGCCATTGCCAATCACAACAGTGCTACAGCTTTGAATAGGGTAGAAAAAAACAAACAATTTTCAACTATTCTTTTAGACTTTTTCACACAATGCTCAATACACTATGACCCATACATCTTATTTTACATAATATAATGGCTGTATTTAATAAAAACATATTCCTAGTAATACCACATTTTGCTTAAAGCTTTTCAATGCAACTTAAAAAGATGAGTCAAAAATGTCACTCATTTGTAATGAAATTGAAGAGTTAAAAAAATAATACTGATATTTATAAAAGAAAGGTCAGGTATTTACAGTCCTCAGACCAACTCACCTGGTATTTCCTTCATCTACTATAAATTGTGAAAAAGGGTAGGTGCTCAAGCAATCAGAATCTTAGTTACAGATTATGTCTCTGACTGCCCCAGTACAGCC
This sequence comes from Bambusicola thoracicus, assembly GCA_002909625.1. Lineage (NCBI taxonomy): Eukaryota > Metazoa > Chordata > Aves > Galliformes > Phasianidae > Bambusicola > Bambusicola thoracicus. The sequence continues at coordinate 54,272 of PPHD01000324.1, read as the reverse complement.
AACCAGTCACCAAAATCATGATGTTTAAAGCCAATCTAATGCTTAAAAACAAATTGGCTCATACCCTGGCAGTTCAGCAGCTGATTCACTGGACAAGATGTCTGTCCATTGGGGTTCCCAAAGCATGTAAATACAATAACCTTTTAATTGTGTTCCCACTGTTTGCTACTCCATCTGGAGATCTATCTGGGTAGGATTTCCTTTGCTTAACAAACTTCTTTCAAAAATTATATCTGACTTTTGGAACAGGAAAGAATCAATGAGTGGGTTCAGGGTGGGAAGAAGGGAAGTCAGCATGTCTAAATTTGTTCCTTAACTTAATGTTCATTTCTAATCCTAAAAATAAATAGAATGACAGAACTTTATGGAAATACATTAATAGCATGCAGTCTTAGTCATACTCGTTGCTTCATTTCATATCCTTCTATCATATAGATAGGGTAAAAGCATGAACAAAGAGTAAGGAAAACTAAGCTCTAAACTACACAAAAGAATAATGCCATTAAAATTCATAGAATTTTGATTCTACCCAAAGGCCAGTATCGAAGCAGCAAAGATTTTTCATTATGTTAAGTGAGTAAGAATAATAAACTTAAGCTTCCTCAGCATACCTGAACTGTAGCAGAAGCCTCTTTATCTTCTCAGCTTCACGAAATCCTTGGCCAGAATGCAAGTATACAATATCGGTATGGAGAATCTGACCTAGCACAACAAAAAGAAAAGCCATTTAATAATAATAATAATAAAAAAAAGACATATTCCAAAGCTATTTCCTCCTGAATTACTGAAGTTAATTTGATAATTTACAAATAATGCTTTTTAATAAGATGTCTTTCCCTTTTATTTTTGTCTCTGATTAGATGAAAAATATGGTAGGCAAAGAATACAAATGCTCTGGCTGCCAAAGCAAGACAAGTTGATACACTTTCCCTGAGGACATACCCAAGTAAGAAATAATGAGCAGGAAATCATATAATAGTTCATACTCTTAATGTTACCAAAGAGAAGAAAATTCACTGAAAAAAAAAACACACACACAAAAAAAAAAAACCACAAAAAAAAACCGTAATGCTATGGTCTACTTATTTTTATTTATTTGTTTTATAAGAGATCCACCAAAGAGAGATGAAAATTAGGAATCCATTTTAAGGACTAGAAGTACAGGAGCTCTAGAACTTCAGGGCTCACTCTGCCATATTCCTATAACAGATTTGGAAATAAGCCTGTATTAAACAATACTGATAGATAACAGTATAATGCAAGCTAGAAACTATTTATCTCCATTTCATTGCCATTTTAAGACTCGTTTAAGAGCATATCTTCTCTTATTCCCTCACTGGGTATGTATCTTCTCAGCCAAAAATCAAAGACAAAATAATTCCTCACAGCACTAACATGGATCCCCAGATCAGACTAGGATGCACTGGAAAGGCCATGATTTTTATCTGTCTAAAAACAGAACAAAATAAGTTCTGCAAGTAGAACATTTCTGACTTCTCACGTTAACATGAAGTCTGATGAAGTGTCCAGATGTTTAAGATGCTCCCCGGGAAAAAGCTAAGTTATAGAAAGCACTTAAATTCAAACTCTTTGTTAACAATAAAAATGCCAGGTGATCTCTTTGCATACTACTGAGAGGCAGTTATTTGAATCTATATTCAAGAAGGCTGAGGGAATTTGAAATTCCATTTTACTGAGGAGTAGTAATATCACAAGAGACAGTAGAATCTAAGTGCAAAAAATTTAACCTTTTATCTGAAGAAAGGAATTGCTAAAACAGGATGTGTGGAAATCACTAAAAACTTCACAAACAAACAAACATCTATTTGATAAAATGAACACAGGTTGCTCTGAAAGTAATGCCTCCTATTTATTTCTACAAAAACTACAGCAAATACAAAGAACATAATAACACTGTTTCATAGAGCAAATTCTCAGCTATAAAACGCTATTTTTCAAAACAGTCACCATTATTAGCTATGCATCTCCAGCAGCTATGAACAAGAGTCTGTATGCCATACTTGTGAATGATGAGTTGCATCCAGATGGCCATGCAGATTTTCACATCACTGCCACCACTGCTGAAATGCACCACTGCTTCACCATACTCATATTCACTGCTTTGTCTCCAGAAATATTCAGCAAGTGTCGTTGAATGTTTTTGCATAGAGGAATTCAGTTTTATCCCCTTGCTTCATGTACATCACCAAGACAGAAAATATTCTGTCAGACTGCCCCTCTGATGCCACCTGTCGCATGGCAACAACATGTAATGGGATATTAGCAGGAAGGTGCAGCCTCTGCTGTCATATTACTAACATTCACCTCTGATGCCACGGGCCAACATAAATGAATAGGAGGCATTAGTTTTGGAGCGGGGATCATAGCTTTTTGAAACTACTCTTTCCTGTAATTGAATACATGCTTTTTAACAGTCCTTCCAAAACTAATCATGACAAAAATTTGTATTGAAACTCACTCGTTGGTGAAATAATAGCCAACTTGCAGCCATGTTTGTACCCAGGATCTACTCCCATCAAAGTACGGCCTCTCACAGGGCTGGTTAGAAGCAACTGCCGGAGATTTCTTCCAAACATCATCACAGATTCCTTTTCTGCATCAGATGTCAACTTTGATCTTAGACGGATGAAAGCAAAAATCATTTTTACTTCAACTTTCCTTCAAATGTACTTTCACTAGTTCTAAAGTCATAAATTTTTCCACTTCTGCTTTCATGCTCTCTAATTAAATATTACACTTTCAGTCACATTTTTGATGCTTTCTTTTTTATTGTGGTCAGTCACAGCCAGAATGAGAGGATTGTATAAGAAAGTAAGAAAGGATTATAAAAGAAATACCTATTTAAAAAAAAAAAAAAAAAAAAAGTACATTCACAAACTAAAACTCAAACCTCAACTTAATTTTGACTGGAGGACAGCTTCCCAAAAAGCTGATATCTACCTGCAGAGAAAACTGGATTTGAGGAAGGCATGCATTGAACTTAGAGTAACTTCCCATTTCTTGAGAAAAATCATGACCCAGCAAAATTAGGACAATCATTTAGTCTGGGAAGTATTAGAGAGAACATGAAAGGGCTAATATAATACAATTCTTAAGCCATGTAGTTTCATCTACAAATTAAGTTCTTTGACAGGTATCGCAGAACCACGCAGATATGACGTATTTCTGTGAGGTTATCCTGCTTCCTCAAAACCAGACAAAGTAGGAAGTTGACAGGGTTAATTCTCCATGTTCTTCAACAGAAAGAAGAGTTTGTGCACCAAAAGTTTCATTTTGATGACTTCAAGCAAGAATACATTCTGCACAGCACTATGTGAGACAAATCACAGCCTTGTTGAATGAAGGTACAGAAGATGCATGACCTTTTGTCAAAATGGACACAGAGAATGACTAGTAAGAACAAGTATTTTTGACACTGTATGGCATCTTAAATAAAAAAAAAAAAAGCCAAACTGAAAAAGCAACAGGGACACAAATATTCATGATGTAGCAGATTGCTTCTATTTTGCAGGCAGTCATTTTCAGCTGCATTACATTGACAATAACTACAAAAATTAGACAATCAAAAGCCTTCACAGAACTATAAGGGTTGCCAAGGCCCTTAATCAGCTTTTCTTTCCACCCATCACTGAAAAAAAGTAAGCTCTATGTGTATTTTCACCTGCACTGCAGTAAACCAAACCCTGTAAAAACAAGCGACTGAAATTGTTCAGGTCAACCAATGCCAGACAGCTAAGTCTCAAGCAGGTTACAAAGTGTTCAAATAACTCTCACAAAGGCTACTTGACATGACTCAATAGGAAGCTCTTCTGAGTAACCTTCAGATATGGAAAAACTTGAGTCTGATTTAAGCATACCCAGGATCCAGCAAACACCCAGCTCAGCACTGTACTATTCTGCAGAGATGGATCCGGAAACTCTGCATTGGCTGTCACTTGAAGACTAGAGGTCCTCTTGCCTGTCTGTGGTAATGCTCTCTCTCCCTCTCTCTCCCCCCAACTCTCCTCCATTCATACATTTGAGTATGCAGTTCAAGTTCAGAAAGACATGCTACTGTCAGCAGTAAATTCTGTGACCCTGGGAGCACTTCACAATACCCAGGCCATGGCCAGCCCATTGTGATCATTTTGAAAGTCAGAGCAACCATGGAAAAGAAAATGAATAAATACACAAACAAATTGACTGCAACACACAAGAATTGACTTTGGGACATAGGGACAAGTGGTACATAGGTACACAGAACTTCAGTTTCATGGTTTCCTCTTAAAGTCAATCAGCTGTTCTCTTTCTCACATCACTGTGAGAGCATTTTCTAAGGAACTGTGCAATAGGAAAATACCTCCCTTTAAAAAGAAACAAAAAACACCAAACAACAAGCCTCTCTCTATGTATCAACTACACAAGACTAACATAGATATTATTCAAAGCAGTATGGTTGAAGTTACACAACACTCCCAAATTTTATCCTAGCCTCCAACTATTTTCATCTCAGTATTTCCTGAGCATAACACTGGTTGTTTCTTTAGTAGCCCACAACAAATCTCTTGTCCAGCTACGCTATCAACCCACACACATATCTTGTGTTCTGAAAATGTTTTAGCAGCAAGGTCTGCAGGTCTATCACAAACTGCAAAGAACTGCTTTCTTCTCACTGGAGGCTTGGTCTATTTAATTTTTATGGTTGGCCCAGATACAAGAAGAGTGAAAGTTATCCTTGAAAATTCTGTGCCACTCTTCGCACTCCACCTCAGTAAGTCTGCTCTTCCCTAAGCTCTGGAGTCATCATCCAGTTGATATTTCACATAGGAAAAAAAAATTACACCTTTCTATCTTCAATACCTTCTATTCACTGGGAGATTTCCAGATCTAATAAAAATACAAAGAGATAACTATTCATTATTTTTCTGAGATGAGGGGATCAGAATTCCAAATATTGGCAAACTATACCAGTTATTCTGTTTTGACTTTACCCCCAACTAAATAATCTTCTGAATGCTTAGCAACTACATGAAAATACCTTCCACAGTGCCAAAGACTGTCAGGGCAGCTCAGAGTTCATATAAAAAGAGAATTACTCGAACATCACTTTACTGTCGTTTCCGTCACCATTTCATTTCCTGCCATTCAGTCTTGCAGCATCCTTCTGTAATGCAATATAGTCCATACCATTCTTAAAGTGTTAAATAGTCCAAACAACAGAACCACTCTTTTCCAGAGAGAGTCCAGGGATATTGGAAGTGCCAGTTGAATTCTTGCCCATAAAATTACCAGAAATACTTGATGTATTTTGTGAAAGACCAGAAACAAAAAAGCAAATACCTAAGCCTCACAACTGCATGGATCTTTTTACATACATGCAAAACAAAGGTTCAGACAGCAAATGCGTGTAGAAACAAAGTTAAAATTTGTCTGTAAACAACAGAAGGTTAGAAGCTCTTGAACTAGAGACTTGGTATAGAGAAAAGCTGAATTCCATCTCTCCATCTATCCCAGAGATATGGGCTCCCTATGGCCCACAAGGCTGAGTCCTCCCACACTGCAAATTCATGTCAGTCTATCTGCAAAGGGAGCCTCGTGCCGGAATTAAAACTGCCCCTAAACACATGCTATTAGTTATGTGCACCTTCTGGAAATGGTATTTAAAATTGGCATGGATAAATGGATATACCAAAACTTTTATAGTAACAGGAAATGTTACTGAAAGTGCCAGGTGCGTAGGGGGAACATAATGTATGTCCTTTCTATTACATAATATCCTGTATTTTTTAATTTCAGATATAGATGTTCCTTTTCCCTCTAACTGTCTCTCACTCAACACTTGTGTCAATGACATGATCTACTGTCGCAAGTATTGGCCCTTCATTTTAAAGTTGGAATACTCATTTGACCCTTGAACAAATATTAAGCTACCTCAAACAATGTAATATCTTTCTGTTTTTCAGTGTACCATTAGCTTCTTCCAAATGGCAAGATGCCCAGCCTCATGTTTTTCCAATTTGTGACAATTCTCATTAACGTGGCAGAGATATAACACAGAAGAGGATAGCAGCCCTCCTCTTCAAACAATCAAAGAGCAATTCTGTAAAGAAAATATTTTTTAAAAGCTGCAGTTTCTAATTTACTAAAAAGTACTGACAGTCAGAATTTCAAGTTCCTCCTCTGAACTCTAAAAAGCGCTCAGACCGTATATCACTAATAGTTACACTGCAATAAAAGCAAATAACCTAATTGTGACCTATTCGCTTCTGTATTCAAAGTTAGATGAGTGTGCCTTTAAACTGGGATTTAGAACTCCCCACTTCCATACACAGTCTGAGAGGTAACCCTTTCCCTGGAAAAATGTCTGCAAACTAGCTTCAGGTGTGAAACAAGATATACAGAGAAATGTCTGTGTCCCTGCAGACAGAGGAGAGAAAGGACTCACTCTAAAAAAGCATGGAAAATTAGGAAAGGATTATACATTAAGAAATGTCCATGCCACATCACTTGCATCAAATCCTTATGGAACCCTTCCATGAAGGACTGCAACAAAATAAAATGTATTTCAAAGTGCCAAAAGCAACACTGGACATTATTATACCAGATATAAGAAATTATGGTATCTGACAGAGTGGAAGAAAGGAAATTAAACAATAAATAAGGTAACTCTTGCTGGCATGTTTTATCCTTCTGATCACTAGATGCACTAGAAATTTCAATACATTCTTGGAAACTTTCTGTTCCAATGTTTAATGACAATAAAAAGAAAAGAGAAAGAACAGCATGGGGTGGATTGCAGATATTAATACTGAAAGTAGGTATTGAGTATTTTAGCAGCCCTTCTCAAGAGTCCTAAAAATCAGCTCCTGGTGTGGGAGAAGAGAATAAAAGAAGGATAAGGGTTAAGTGGTTATGGACCAGGAATACTACTGGCAGGTTCTATGCATTCTTCTCCGCGGGAGCAGCTTCAGCTTTTTCTAGTCAGACATTGCCAATCATGCCGAAATATCACAGTGAGTAAAATATAAGCAGGTAACCACTAAGAAACAAACAGCAAGATTTGTATTCTTTAAATTTATGCCTTATATGCCTCATCTAGAAAGTAGTAGGGAAATCAGTTGTTTTTGTTGCAAGGTTTTTTTGGATTTTTCAATACAAAGTAACCTACTGCTGCAGTAGCCCTCATAATGTTATACACAATACCCCTTGTTATTGTTAAGATCTGAATAAAAAGTTAAATGTGTTAAGCCCTGACAATCCTGTGATAGGAACCATGAAGCAAAAAGGTGAGAAAATAATCATTATGTTACAGTTTGACTATTTATTTCATGATACCAGACTTACCTTTCAGGTGGGTTTGGTTTTATTTGTTTTAATAGAGTTTGATTGCAGAGAAGGCTAGGAACAACTAATACTTTCACACTCATTTGACAGAAGCCAATACTTTCACACACTGTTTATGAGATGTTCCTCACCTTGGCCAAACAATAGACAATGCCTTCCCTCAAGCAGCTACAGATACTAAGGTCACAAAAATGAGTCAGCTCAGCACTTTGAAAAACTGTGCAATTCACACATACACACAAAAAAGAAACAACTACACAAAACACAGGCTCACCATGGAGTGACTAAACAAAAGATGTGAAGCAATCTCACTTTTCAAAAAAAATGACCAAACACAGCAGATTGCAGTGAAGAAATCCAAAAGTCATGACAAATATCTGCTGTTCAAAACATTAGCTGACAGTCCTGTTTCACAGGGAAGAACAGAACATTCGTTCAACAATTTCAGGCACTGGAATGGGCTGCCAGGGAGGTGTTCAAGGAACATTTGGATGTTGCGTTGAAGGACATGGTTTACTGAGAACTATTGGTGATGGGTGGATGGTTGGACTGGGTGATCCTGTGGGTATTTTCCAACCTTGGTGATTCGATGATTCCATGAACAATGATCCTGAGAAGCAAATGCCAGGAACTGCTCTAATTTAAACCAAAACATAAGAGCACAGCCACGCTGGGAGGGAAGAACTACATATCAGAATGCGACTGAGGATTTCAGATACTTACTATGCTGAATAGCCAACAAAAGTTTCAACATTTATGATCTCAGAAACAAGGTCTCTTAATAAACTCCAGTTGAACTGCTTCAAAACAGACTTTAAAACTTAAAAGATCACGTATCAGGAAGCCTCTCCCAAATCAAACACAATGCCTGGGCAGTTTCTCTTGCATTCAAAAAAAAAGTATCACACCATCAGTATTGTTAGCCAACCCGACAATATTCTTGCCAGTTGATTTTGGGGAAAGAGAAGGCCTATTCTTACCCAGGAAGGAACAGAGTTCATTTCATCTTACATGCTATGATTAATCCAGAAGGGTGGAAAAAAAAAAAAAAACAACAGTTGTAATACGGACGGGTAAGATGTCACAGGAATGTGCTTTTGGCCAGCTACATCCTCAGAGGAAGAACAGACCTTGCTGCTTTCCCCATCTCAGTCTTTAATCATGAAACAGGGGAGGTGTGACCTTTCTCCTTCTCATGAGAATAGTCTGATACGTATTCTGACAGTCAAATCTCTAGCCAAAAGGAAAACTTCAAATACAAATCAAGCCCAACACAACATCTCATTTGAAGACAACAATTCTAGAAAGGAAACTTTCTGACATATTCAATCATTTCAATTATGTAGTAAACTCTTACGCTTCACCATGAAAATACCTTACGTAGTGTTACTTAGAGTCTAAGCTTTAAGTCTCCTTTCAGTTTAGAACAACATAATAGGTCTTCCAAGTGACGCTATCTAATGACATCATTTCTACAGTACAACCAGAAATAATACTGACTTCTCTAGAGACAATTACAACTTAAAATAAATAAACAAATAAATAGGACTAACACTAGCTACTACATCTACCACAAACTGCAGATGGCAAACATGAGGGATGCTTTCAGCTACAGCAACTACTTTGTTTGTTTCTTTTAAACAAGAAATGGTGTTAGAACAATGTAACTGACACTGCTTTAATATGAAGACATCCTGGGGAAATTCAGTAATGTAAAACTTAGATGCTAATATGAGGATAATTACATAATTCTATCATGGTCATGTAACTCCATACTGTACTTCATTAAATAAATAAAGATGGAGACACGCAAAACATTCAAAATGTCTTAACAGAAATGATTTCTTTATCCTAGCCTAAACCAAGAAGGTTTAATCAACAGAACCAAGGCTATATAGTTCTGAAAACACAGAGTAAAAACTTTCCAATATTTTCAAGTATATAAAAGATATTCTAACAAGTTAAAGAGAAATGTTAAGAGTTCAGTAGTTTGAAAACATGCATTCATTCTGGGATTACCTGAATTCTCTACAGAGGAGAGGATATATGAGGCGTTTGTATGCATCCTCTACTGAGTTTCGTAGTATCCTCATTAACTCTGGTTTTAAAAATTGTTTTGGTCTCCATCTGCACAAGAATAGAAAAACAAACAAACAAAATGCTTTAAGCACATACATGAAAACTCAGATAAAAGGGAATTTTCAAAAGTCTTTTAAATTGAGTGGTTAAATGCAACGTTCTATAATCTGCAAAACTACTGCAATAATTAGGCACTGAAGTCATAGTTTTAAATGTGACTAGAATCATACCGAGCTCTTGTTCCACTGTCAGACAATGTAGGAGGCCTGTCTTTTTCTTATTTGTGTTAGAATGCAATAATGTTTTACAATTTAAATAATTAAAAAATTACCTCTTCACTTTGAGAAACCAAACTGTCTCAGTTGAATAAGAAACTTGGACCAATATTATGATTTACATTGTGTTATTTACTAAACCTTCATATATTAAAATAAATGCTGAAACATCTTTTTTGAGCATCAGAGCTCTTGATACAAGGCAACTGTGTCCAGATAGAAATTCAAGTGCTAAAATAATACCAATTAATGAAATCCAATTCAAATACCATTTGAGAACTCTATTCAACAAAATCTATCCATTTGGCAGCAGCCCAACAAACAAATAAAAAACCTCCAAACAATTAGAAAATGAGTTCTCAATAAGAAATATCCAACAGAATTAAGATTATTTCCCACCATTTTCTAAGCCAAACTCTTCAGAGTACACATTTTTCTAGAGACAACTTGTCACTGTTGCTATGAACACTGTGCCATTTCTTCAAATTTTGATCTAAAGTACACATCAGCTTCAAAGCTAACGTTCAGAGTTTCCTTCCCTTGGTGTAATTTTTCACATGCCTGGGTCTCTAATTGCAAAAGGATCAGAAATATATTTTTAAATGTCTGGATGCATTTTATAAAGAAAAACAGGACTGAATTTAACTTTTGACTTTGTTTAGTTTACTTGCACTCACTCAGAAATACTAAGACTCCTAAACTGACTGCTCCTACCCAGACAATTTTTCAGCTATTTAAGGGAATTCCACAATTTCCCAAGACAGCTTTTCTTTTTAAGTGTATGTAACAGCTGAGAAATGTGTGATAAAGTCAATGCTTTCTCAATACACAGCCACGAGAGCAAAATTAAGCTTACCATTTAGTTTTACAGCTTTCAGAGTTTTGAGTGTTTAGTCACATGACCTCATCACTTTGCTAATAATAATAATAATTGGCAAAAAGATGTCTTATACTTCTTTGTTACTAGTGACTCTTTCCATACATATGTAAAATTGTCAAAGGCCTTAAATTCCCTTATTGTCATCCATTTCAGTAAATGTAAAAATCATACAGGTGGTAAGCATGACTACATTCCCCCAGAAGGTATCCTCGGAGCAAATAAGAATCCATTTTGAAACTGGTAGTTCTTTAGCCCTTGTCTTCTATGCATTATTGGTAGCTAGCTTATATTTTATCTGTAAATAGGTTACCACAGCAGATGTTTTTATTACCTATATATACCACTAAAAATGACTTGGGTAACATTATATTAAAATCCCAAACTGCTACAAATTAAAAAATAGCCAAGCAGTTATTTCAATTCATAGCAAATACTGTATTTCAATCATTCCAGCACTACATAAAGGAAGAGGAAAATCTACTCTGTTGTAAGAGTACAAGCACATGCATACAATACTTAAGTTTTCCTCTAATAGCAGACTTTCCTCAATTATTTAATCAAGAACTGACAAAAGCCCTTTAAAGGACATCCTATTTAGCAAAGCTCCATATAAACAATATCTTATTCCACTCATCACCTCTGTTTGCACATGTGCTCCCAACAAGGATCACCATAAATGTAAATGGCTCAGCCTACTGATACACCTCAAAGTTTCTGAAGCACAGAAAGCAGAGCTTTGCCTTCTTCCAAGATATCATATGAAACTTGTACCAAATCAGTGATCTCATGTAAAGCCTGTAACATGGACTTTACACAGCATGAGAATTCTGTCTAGAAATGGAACAAAAAACATTGTCAGATCCTGACCTTCATTTCCAAGGGTTCAATCCCACTTTGGAACAAATTCACACCTTTATGCTCAAAGCCAGCTAAAGCAGCTTCTCATTGCTCATTTACCCACCCCCCACTTCACATGTGAATCTTCAGGATCAGTGTAGTTCTACTATTAATGGAACAAAGCACACAGTCAACTAACAGAGAGGCTGTTTTCTGGGAGAGAAGTTCATTCCACAAGGTCTGGTATAAGGGTACTCTTGAATTTTCAGTGCAATCTCAAATTTCAAGAAAACATAGATGCTACTACAGGCATAAATTAAATGTACTGAATTTGTGAAGAAAATACAGTTTTCATAGAAAATGCCTACACAGAGCTGGATGCAGTAATAAGGAATTCTAGTCTTTCAAACCCACTTTTCATCCTGGCAGTATTCAATGCTAAAAAATCAGCCTTGGAAGAACAAGTAAAGGTCAGTCTATTTACTACTAATTCAATACACAATATATGCTACAATCTAGTGACTAGAACACTGGTCAAACTTGGTAGCAAGGTGGTATTTATGGTTCTACACCTGACCATGTCTGCAAACTTCTGAAAACAACTAAGAACCATGGTAAAGCTTTGAACTCTTTATCCCAAACAAATGTCTTAACTTTCTGCTCTAACCAGTAAACGAACAAACTGAAAGTAATCCAAATCTTGGTCCGTCACCTCCATGCTTGTAAAGCAGAAGGCACATTAAGTAGGAAATATCTGTCTATTCGGTAACAGTTGTCAATCTAATGAATAAGTTGAAAATCTGTCACAGACAGACATTAACACACTAATATCTAAAATCATTCCTTCTGAAGTTCTCTGGTGCCAGAGAAACTGCCCTTAAATAGTAAAAAGTATGAGCATGTTTAGCTGCATAAATGCTAAGTACTAATAAGTAGTTCCATTTCCAAGGTCAATATTCTTTTTATCTCAGAGTGACTCACAAAAGTGTAATCAACCAAAAATATCCCAATTTACATCCCACTTTAATTTGTGTAGCAGTGACAAGCTGTTCCATTATCTGTAGCTCACAGATGCAGTAAAAGCAAGACTGACGGTCATCTTCTGCCCACAGAATATACAGGGTGAGGAATATGGAAATTCCACTAAATATATTAAAACTAAAACGATACTTAGGTGTGTTTATTAATCCTGATACTTTAACAAAAAAATAACTTCCTGTCAGTACTAGATCATATTATGATATCTGGCAAAATGAAATTAAGTCTTTCAGAGGCTCCCATGTTGGAAGAACTACTAATTTTTTCAGTGAAAGGGTTTTTTTTTTTTTTTTTTTTTTTTTTACCACATCCCTGTAGAACAAAAAATCTTGCTTTTAGATATTAAAAAGGTCTTCACACACACCCCCATTTTGTTTCCTCTGTTTGGTAATTGAATTTTAAGAGGCTAAGTTAAAGGTTTCTGTAACATCCTCACAACAATGCTCCATATCTCAGTTAAGAAAGATGGTCTGTATTTCATACATGCGAGGAAGATGCAGAGTTTGGACAACAATATTCTTCAGCGGAAAGCATCAAGTTAAAGTGCAGTTTCCAAAAAAATGAGTAACATAGACACTGCCCAAAGCAATACATATTCAACCAAAACTTCATAAAAAAATTTACGCAACACTGAATGTGTTTCACTACAAACGTAAAGAAGAACTTGTCAGAGCAAATAAGCAAGAAATAAGACAATCTCCCAGAATTTAGAGCCCAGTTTCTGAAATAACTGGAGATCAGAACGCAAGAATGTGAGAATTATGGATTGAAGACGGCCACTTTTAGGTTGTCAGTTAAATCCAATAGATCTTTTTTTAACCAGATCAATGAATGCAGTTCCTTACATACACAGAATTCAGTTACATTCTTTACTAATTCAAAATTTGAGGCAGTCTTTCCTCATTATAATCACGCATATGAAGTTATTTTTCAGAAGTTAGGAGTATGTTCTGGTACGGATTCTTCAAATTCCTTTCAGTAAAGAGTACTGGATGTGATGCATATTGTAAATTAAAAATACATTCACATTTCATCATGTCTTTGTTTTTTTAAAAAATTCAACTGCTTGAAGAACGGTGCCAGAATTCCCCAAATAATGCCAAAGGCACTTTTTAAAATTTTTTTTGGTGTAACGCCACAGCAGTGGGAAATGTAGAATAAGAATTATCCATATGTTAGTTTCATCTAATAAGCAGTTGTTTAAATCAGTCTCTTAATGTAAGAAGACATGTGAGGTACATTTCAGCATGTAGGTGTCTACAATAAAAAAAAAAAAAAAAGATTTCTGTACGAATATGTATCCATGCAGACCTTTCATTGACGCACCACCAACAGAATTCATTCTTCACCCCGTCAGGAATGTTGACCTTCACTGTCAGGATCTTCAGATTTTCCCCTCGGTTAATGGCCAGAATCTGAGTGCAAACATAAATGGCAGAGACAGATGACACACAAAATATCCAAAAGATAAACTTATCAACATTTGTGTACGCGCTTGCTTGACATTCTGTAGCAAATCATGATGGTGGTACAGTAAATCAGTTCACCAAGTACTAGGTTGTACAGATAACATCCACAATTTAAACACAGATTAAATCACGCTGTGGCGTAACAAAACATGCCTTTTTCCCTGAGTCTGCGATCCCAAGATCCAGTTTTATCTCAAACACACTTAAAAGCATAAGTCAGCATGGACTGAATTGGTTGGATAAATGAATCAGACAAATTAAAACTCAAAATTGAATTGAAAAAGTGATTACAATCAGAACAAGAGGAAAAAAGTTAGTTCTATGCTTCAGGCTTCATTCTGCTTCCCAAGAGCATCACAAATCTAAAATCAATAATGAATCAGAACTTGAAACACAAAACTGATCAGCTTCATTTGAAAGGATTAATTTCAGTTATTCACGCTTTGTACGCGAACAACTGAAAATATTACAGGTATACTCTTTATGTTAATATTAAGGCTCCAGCCTTACGGTGTATGCACATATTTCTGACAGTCTTGCGTAACACAACTGCATCTTCATGATCCGAACATAAATCTCACTGCAGAAGTGGTAGCTGCATACAGATTTTTATTTCAAATGGAAGTCACCATTTAAAACCAGGATGACAACCAAGTGGTGGATCCTGGTGGGTATCTCCTAGTCTACCCTCACTCTGAAGATGAGGAGGAGCCAACTGAAGCAGACCTCCCAGTATTTTCCAAGGAAATTCACCCACCAAGGTCTTTCAGAAACAATGTAACAGTTAGAAGCAGCTACAAACAAAATAGGTTTTCAGAGCTCATTTTCCCTCCTAAAATACTTTAAAAAGTGCAAAAATAAAAATAAGAAATCCGCTACAAGTTGACATTCCTGTATTCCTACACATGTTGCTGTACGTAGCAGGCCCTAAGCACTGTCACAACAGAGCATTCCGTGTCAATCATGAACTTTAATTCAATCACTAGCTAACTCAGACATGTCACATATGTTAAATACAATGGTTTTAAATGACTCCAGGACATAGTACCAATTTATATTCCTCAGCCTTACTGCTCCTGTGACATACCAGGCCTGACATATCATTGAACAACAAAGCTAATAATAAAGATTGCATGTGAAATATTATAGCATCTGGTACCTTGACTGCCAAAGCAAATGTTTTCATGTAGAGATTAGAAAGACACATTTTAACAAATCAAATGCTTTCATGTTTATTCTGATTTTATTTTAAAAAAGCGAGAAAGCTAAATGTCAAGCTAAAACGAAATCAAAATGATGCTCAGGACAAAGAACACATCTGATAGAATTATAATGTCATCATCCACCGTGCTGTTAGCAGGGTCAAGATTTGCATCACAGGCTGTCTATGGGCACCATCTGTAGAATGCGCCAGTCACCTGAACTTAAAACATCTGCACTGCACTAATGCTTTCTTACATTTTTAAACTCATAAGAAAAAAGCTAATCTGACTCTCCTCTTTGAAGTCATATGTTCAGAGAAGAACTGTCATCTAGGAAATGCTCAATTCAGAAAGCAATTAGTCAATTTCTCCCCTTAAAATAACAAGGGTATTTATTATTATTATTTAATTAACATTCAAAACAACTATTCTAGACAGAAGTAACCTTTCAAGTTCTGGAAAAAAGTCTGCTTTTAATCCAGACTGGAACAGATCCACGGGACGAGTTAATGGTGAAAAAATACTCACTGTTTAAAGCAAGAACAAAAAGTGGACCTAGTTGCAAAATGCATCAAATCTAATTTTGTTTATCAGAAAAATGCAAAACCTTTTCTATTTCACAGCTCTCCTTTATGTCCCAGATTTACTTACACTATGTTTTGTATATTTTGCCAAGGACATTAATTTCCAATTCCTTTTTAAGTATGAGACTGAAAATAGAGCACTTGCCTCAAACATTATACCTCATGAATAAACTCTTTTCCTCCCACAAATTCAGTCTTTTCCAATAGAGAAAAGCAACTTCAAGGCATGCACAACAGCTGAAAAAATCAAATACACTCTTGAAGGACTTCTTCCTTAGTCGTGGCAGCATTTGCACATCCTCAAAGAGCCCATTTGGGTTCTCTGCTGCCAGTGGAAGGAACCATGGCTAAACTTCCTGAGAGAAAAGCCTTCCAGCTGTAATTACCCACAGCCATCCAGCTGTGTCAAAACCTGGAGCTGCACTCATTATACAAACAAGTTTTCTTCTTTCAGGTTCAGTATTTTAACTTTTTCAATCGGAATCTTGGCTCCATCTCTCCCAATTATTTCACAGTATGTCTCAACACACAGAATCATGCCTTTCAATAAACACAAAAAACACTAAACTACCACACATGCAACTACAGATGCACACAGCTGCACAACCATAGAACCCAAGTATAGCTTACTGCACACCATTCTACCTTTTAATGTAGATTTAAAGGCATTCTCATGGCTTCAAATGCTTTGGTCATAAAGACAGCCTATCCTCTCTTATGGGTGACACTATACTGCCTTTAACCACAGGCACTCCAGAGCAGAGTGAGAGTTGTACACAGGCCTTCAAAACGACCTGTGTTCCCTTATTCAGTGCTTATTTTCAGTGCAGCATTTTATAGAAACCTTTATTTGCAACTCTCTAAAAAGGCAATTTTAAAGCTAACTTCCAGCTGAGTGAAAAAAAAATGTTTGTCAGTATTCAGTCACCAGTGAGTACAGGAGGCTTTCTGAACAGGGTAATTTCTGAATAGCATTTAAACATGGATATTTAAGATACAGTCCTGTAGGATTAGGAGTTATTTATTTATTTATTTACAAAC
This sequence comes from Bambusicola thoracicus, assembly GCA_002909625.1. Classification (NCBI taxonomy): domain Eukaryota; kingdom Metazoa; phylum Chordata; class Aves; order Galliformes; family Phasianidae; genus Bambusicola; species Bambusicola thoracicus. The sequence continues at coordinate 37,523 of PPHD01000324.1, read as the reverse complement.
TCCTTTTCAAGTTTCAAGCTTCCCTACATTTTCTCTCTCTCTCTCTCTTTTTTTTTTTTTAATAAAATATTCTTTAAAAACATCCTGAACCAAACTAGAGTATTTCTTTAGTTGATTAAACCTACACATTTCCCAAAGTATATTCAAAAACACCATTTTACACAACTTTCTGAATGCTGAAAAGTCTTCAGCGAAAGAGACGTTAAAGACATAGGCATCAAAAAAGCAATCTTCAAAACAAAGAAAAAAAGAAAAATGACAATTTGTATTAGAGAGGTAGTAAGGCTGGGTAATAAAGAATTTGAATGTTACGAGAAAGCTTTCAAGACTTGCAATACTACAGTGTAGGTTAAAGGAAGAAATAGCAGATTAAATGAAAACAGCACCCCTGTTTTTCTGTTTTTCTTTCCTTATTTTATCATCAAAACACAAAAGTTAAAGACATGAACTGGAAAATAAATAGAGAAGCAAAAAAAAAAAAAAAACAACAAAAAATAGAACAAGTATTTTTAGAAAACAAGCAACTTAAATTGCAAAGTGCACACATACTTTTTTTCTTTTTCTTGTCTAGCATAAACAAGCCCTGACATACCCAGGGCCTCAGCGAAGTGCAAACAACTGACTTAAAAGATTTATGCCAGAGAACTAATCAATACATTAGGATAGGCAATAACAGTAATATACAGGAAATGAAAGACAACAAGTAGGACTGGAGAATCATCCAGGAGCAGCAACAGCAAGAACAGTAGTTATTTCTTTATTGGAGAGTAGGAATTGACCCAGAGGCATTAAGGTTACTGAGAGACAAAAGGAGAAATAAACCAAAACAGACTGAATTAATCTTAACATCAAAACCACAAAATCAGTACACATCCTGGATGATAAACAATGCAGCCACAGGGTCAGTGCCAACCAGGTTTGAGAAATCTGGTTTTGAGTCCTGTCTCCATCTGAGCAACAATTTTCCTCACGTAAACCGGGGGAAGAAAAGGAGGCCTTGTCCGAGAAGTAATTCATATCAGAAAACACTTGTATGCTCAGTACACCCCTTCATATAAAGATAGAACATTTAAAGCTCTCAGTGCAGAAAAAACTATACAGTCTTTGGCTGCCGAAGTATCCATTCAATAGAAGAACAACCAAACAAGACACAATTTTTTTCTCACCTAATAGCTGACATCCATATTGGGATGACTGGGGGAAGTGTGTATAAAGTTGCTCATACATGTTGTGAAATGTTTTTCATAATAAATTCATTTCAACAGATGCAAGAAAATCCTTTATTAAGTCAAATATCTCAGTATTTTAAAATGGCAAGGAGTGAAAAAAAGTATATAATAGATATTCTGCAGTGCAATAAGGCAGGCAAAGAATATTTCTGGTTAGAAGCAGCTGAGAGTGTTCTTTCCTTGTTTTAAAGCTACACAACCATGACCAAACCAGAAGACAAATCACTTGGTGATTAATGATGATCCAGAGCAAAGGCCTTGACAACTGCATTGAGTGCATCCCGCTACAACCTTTGAAATGCAGTAAATGGGGCAGCCTTACAAAACTTTGGTTTATCTTCAGCCAGTAGGCTTACTTTGCAGATCATTACTTTTCCTAGCCATATAGACTGGGGCTTGGGGCTTAGGATAACCCATGGATGTATCAGAAGAGGGAACGTTGATGACATGCAGAACACACTCATTTTCAGGAGCAGCACACAGTTCCACTCAGCCTGTTTGGACTGTTTAACTCTCACATTAAGCTGCTGCTGACAAGAGCTGCTTTTGTAGATCACCTCTGATTTCAGTTTTCTGGATCCTCCCTTTACACTTTTCACCAGCTTAACCTGACAGGCTTAGTATCAAATGCTTGCTTCAAATACTTACGCCATAACCAAGCACCTTCCAATACTACGTAACATCCTACTCTCACCCTGTACAGATGATAAATTATCACTCTGCCTTTATACCTCTTCTGATAACACTTGCTGTATACTCATCACTTGTGGAAGGGAGGGCGAGCATGGCACACATGCTGAAAATAAATCACACCAGTATTGAAATTCCAACACCTAGGCCATTATAAATATTCATTCAATATGAATTAGTTAGACAACAGACATACTGAAGTCATGGACCTCTGTTCCATTTCTTAATGAAGAGATTAACATCTCAGACCTGTGATTGAAGAATTTGAAACTGTATTGCCTTTGGTAACTGAAAAGGAAAAAATAAAATCAAGAATCATTTAAATCAGTTTCAAGTAACAAAATCGAAAAGCAAAGTCACCCATGCTACAGCTATAACTATAAGAAAATAATTTGTAAATGTACCTGATGATGCTGAATGCTCTTTATATTACAAGAAAATTCATGGTACAGTTGGAATTTATCAATATCTTTTTCATTGCTATTTTTGGATGACACTTTTGCCAAGGCTGACTGGATACAAATGTATCTTTGCTGGCATCTGAATGAAAGAAACAAATGTTATTTTAGCATGAAACTTGCAAAAGGTCATTAGTGTTTGTATTCAATAAAAAACAAAGTTTGCTCTATTATAAACTACGTCAACTCTGTAATCATTTGCAGACTTTAATGCTGAAGCTGACATGACATATACTGACTTGGAACATAATAAGAGAAGAAATTCAAAGAGACATCAGAAAAAACTGAACGTTGCCTTCTCATAAAAGGGATGGGCAATCAAAAGCCACCATCTGTACTTCAGTTTGGTCAACTTATTCTATAACATTCTGGGAAGCTGCAGAAAATGTTACAGTAGTCATTTACAATATAAAAATGCAAGATCTCATTTGAATCTCAGAACTCATATATTGTTTTGAGCAACAAACATCCACAGAACTTTCCATTGCTTTATTTTTATGCATAGCAAAGATCCCAAAGATAACCTCATAAATGCTTCTTATGATTATTATAATGTAATACACAATTTAAATCAAAAAGATATATCTGCAAAGAACTGCATATTCGATAAAGGATGACCAACTCAAGTGGTCAAAAAAATGAGATAGCCTAGTAAAGACAGGATATCCTTCATAAAACATACCCTTCATTGAAATTATCACATTGCCATGCTCTAGTCTTTTGATGAAGTTGGCCACTCCAATAATTTTTCAGTCCTTGGGAATCACAGTACCTCAACTATACTCAGAAGAGATTTCTCTTCCACTGAGAGTGAAATGGGCAGAAATGCTAAAGAATGTCCCAGCACAAGTGAAGAAACAGGTATAATGTAACCTTACAGTAACACTGTTTTCACATTGTTAGAAAAACTGAACCTGCAAGCTAGGAGACTGAATTTTACCATGTAACTTAGAAAGTTTATAAAGTAAAATTTAAACTTACAATCTCCTGATAAAATCCAGTGTATCTTTATCTTTAGCAAAGATATCTGCTAGAATATGCTGAACTCCAGCCTCTACTTCCTGAATATTTGCAAGCCCTTAGAAGGGAAAAAAACAACAACAACAAAAACAACAGTCAATAAATATAAAATAACCAATAAAAATAGGCAAACATAGAAGCAGTAAGAAAATACATACAAGCCAAAAAGATTTCATGCATGTTATCTATCAGGTTTACAGAGGGTTTGATGAAGAATTCTTGTTGTTTTTTTTTTTTTTTTTTTTTTTAAATAGAGCTTCCTTTTCAAGGCATCTGAAACTTTACTCATATAACTGAAATTATATTTTTAATGAATATAAACTGATTAATGCAGTCTCACAAATTGAAATGACATTAAGGGTAATAATTTTATGTTTGATACTAACAGATTTCTTTGTTTATAATGCGGATTAATTATTTCCATTAGTAAAATTGAATACTGAAGTATATAATGTGGGAGGTTGTAATAAAATAAGACAATCACAGTAGAAGGTTACACATTTTGCTCTTGATATGTAAATGGCCCCAAATCCTTGGAGGTATTTCTGTCCTTTTTCTGTGTAATACTTTTATACTTCCTTTGGTTTATAGCAGAAGCTTGTACAGTGACAGTTCTCAGGTCCAGGTACTCTCACTCTCTCCCACAAAACACTGTTCAAAGAGTGAAGTTACAAAGTATCTCTACAGACAAATTACTACAGGGACCCAACAGCAGAATCATTTAAGCTTTCCAGCACACAGAACCATCCCTCACTTCTGAAGACCAAAATAGCACATTATTCTGCCTCACGCTGCAACTGTTCTTCACCAGAACAAAATAAATAAAAGAATAAAAAATAAAATCCTGTATGTTAAAAAAATCAATCTATATAACCCTATTCCTAGCAGTGGTCAGTAACAAATGCTTCAGAACAAAATGCATGAATCCTACATCGGCGGTTGCTGGATTAACCACCTCCCACAAAACACATGATTTGTAACTACTTCTGGGCTATCAGAAAGCATCTTGAAAGAGATTCTATATCATTAAAAAAATTTGCATAGCCGAGAACTAATTTTTTACTGAATTCTTAACCAGTAGGAAACTGAAGGCACCCTTTTCACTGTTTACAGCAGTTACTGGGTTAATCTGCTGGGTTACAACAGATGGAGAAAATTCAATATTTGTCTTCCCTAAGCCACTCTTTTGGTTTTTTTTTAATGTAACTTAAAAAGATTTGATGAAAATCATGCTGCACAACAAAGCACTCATCCCTTTAACAAAGATTCCCTCTGATCTCAAGCTGCACATAGACTGTCAAACTAGTTTCCAAGTTGATAAAAGTGATCCCATTTTTGTCTGTATATATAGACATACAGTTTCGGATGCACCGCTCAATTTAAAATGATTATATAAACCCAACTACATTGTTTTTAGCACAGAAATGAAAATAAGTACACCGACTTAAAAAACTGAAATGTTTATGCTGCAACAAACAGCACTCTTGTCTAAAAAACCCCTAAATAATTTATTTGAATTTCCACGATGAAGATTTTATTTTGGCTCTTGAGAAGTCCAGAATAGCCAAATATGTGGTTGCAATATACTACTTTGTGAAATAATGACATATTTTTTTAAAAAAACTAAATAGTAAATAAGTAATCAAAATCGTTGGTAACTGATTTTTCAATGCAAAGTTGGGAACATTTTATAAGTAATATTTAAATAAAATAAAACAACTGAAGTAGAGTCAGAATCAGCCCCACAAGGGAGTTCACCAATTTTATGTTCAAATTCAAAAAGCAAGTATCAGGGGAGGGAAAAGAAAAACAATTTCACTGTAATGCCACACAGAAGGTCGTAACAATTCCCATGTTTTATTGTCAGAGATTGCCCCCTACAGATTCACCTATAACTGCACTCACAAGGAAATATTTCTGCAGCCTATGTATGCAGCAGTCAGTTTGTTTGAACTCCTGCTCAAACTTCAGAGATTAAAAATCTTCTGTAACCCCTACTGCCATCCAACAGTAACGTTTATACTGCTCTTTCCAAGTCACCAAGATCAGCTGTTATTAAAATACACACTGACAGATTACATTAAATTTAGTAAACAGTATGAGTGTAAGTCTCTTCATTACACAACCAGAGTTAAAACTTCAGTTGACATTCAAGTACAAGCAGAATCACAGAGATGTCTCAGGTATGAAGAAACCTTTCTCTCTCTTAACAGTAAATACAGACTTGGAATATACTCGAACATCTCCCAGACTTTTGACTCCTGCATTACAAGAAAAAACATTCTTTATAATTTTATAATGTAAAAAGACAGGAAAGGTTGGGGAGCTATGGCACTAAATTAAGTTCTATTGTATCTTGCTAAAAGATACAAAAAAGTCTTTTACAGTGAGGATGGTGAGGCATCGGAGCAGGCTTCTCCCATCCCTGGAGACTTCAAGGTGAGTCTGGATCAGGCCCTGGGCAACCTGATCCAGCTGTGCTTGTCCCTGATCACTGCAGGAAAGTTGGACTAGATGACCTTTAAATGTTCCTTCCAACGTTAAGGATTCTATGATTCTAAGACCTCTGGAACTTAAAGCAGATGCATAACTTCCAGTAACCTACATACAATTAAAATAATTCCCATCATAAAAACTATCAAAAGTTTAGGATATTACTACTCATAGAAGCAAAGTGCTTACCTTTGATATTGGGTCTAATATAAGAGAAGAGATTGAGTTCCATAGGACTCTGCAGGAGAGAAAGAGCGGCAGGTTCTAATCCCAGCTGCCTGGCCCTCTGGGCTTTGGTGCCTTTACTCCCCGTTTTATAAGGTGTAGTCTTAAAACAAAATAAAAATAACACAGTTACTAAAAGGCAAAGAAATATTTAAATTACACTGTGCTATTTAGTAATGCAAGAATACATTTAAACAGGGATGATTTAAAAAAAATAATAATAAAAAAAAGACTAGCATACTGACCACATGGTCCAATTCTTCCAAAGTTCTGCAATTCAATAACGATGTAAATAGGCATCCTGATAGTTTCCCTTCTTTCTTCAACTTCTGTATCATTGTATGTGTCTTCTTAGCAACAGTACTAAAATACAGGAGATTTATATTATCAGCCACATTTCATGGTGGATTAAAGTGGCTTTTAATTATGACCTTATCTAGTACACTGCTAAAGTGCTCAGAAAACACTCAAGATTGAATTTCACACTGATCTTCAAAACTTGACAACTCAAAAAAAAAAAGTCCTATTATTCTCTCTAATTAATTCAAAATCATACCAAAATACATTGCAGTGGCTTAAGGAAATTAATCAAATAATGGTCATAATCATTAATGTTATAAACTTCTTGTTTGTTTGTTTTGCAAAATTAGTGGATTTAAAGCCAAAAATGGAAAATTCAAAGATAAATCCATGTCAGTGAGCACTAATAGCTGTAGCTAGCATCAAGGCAGACCTTCAGCAAGAAGTGCAAGGTACCACATTTTAAGCTCTTAGACATTTCATAAGGTACCTGGGACATTATCCTCCTGCAGACAGTGAAAGTATTTTGTTATGATTTAAATAACTTGTTCAGACTATCTCAGGCCACATTCCCTCTTAGGAAAGAATCGTTTCCTAGGGGATATCCACAGAGTATGTGTATGTCCAAATGCAACGGTCCAGGGTGGTTTAAGCCACCCTCCCGATACACTGCAACCTCAAATAGCACCCATGACCAGAAGCTTTGCTGTTCCAGGCAGGGAGTTGAGGGATTCTTAGCAATTTTCAAGGGGTACAGTTTACATCTAGTTGGACTACATATTTCTAGGATCTGTAAGCTACTGAAATTCTGGGCAGATTAATAACTTATTTTTTCTTTGATAATAAATGATGTTAGATTTCTTGTTTCTTAGAGTGAAAAAAAAAAAAACAAATAGACAAGGCACCAAGCATAGTTACCTCAGCTTCAAAATTTCTTCTTTACTAATTTCTTTATAATTGCAGCACGTACAAAATGTCAAAAGAAGGGGATACAAAAGCAGCAGCAGGCTGCTTCCTACTCACCTCCTTCTCCAGATACCTCCCTTCTATCAGCTTACTTACCGTAGCTCTTCTAATGTTTGCTGGACTTCTCGCAAGGAATCAGCCTCCAGATTATTGATGAGCTCTTTTCGATACCGAACAATAAAAGGAATTGTATTTTCTTCTTTAAAGAGGCGAATTAAATTTGCACATACCCATGGCTCAACATTTGTTCTATCTGACAAAACCTGCCACAAGCAAAAAAAAAAAAAAAAAAGAAATGAATTAAAAAAAACATTCAGAAAGGCGGTAAATTACTTTAAACAGCCTCTTACTCAAGTTCTAAGCCAAATCCAGAATAATATATTGACCAGCAGGGTCTACTGTCATCTCTAAAACAGGTTGCCAGGCTCCCCCATGATCCCAACCACCACAACCAGTACTTCAAAGCCAGACATATAGCAATCAGTGGTTCCAAAGCCTTGTAACTACAATAAATAAATAAATAAATAAATAAAAAGGAAGAAAAAAGTAAAAAGGAGTCTCTCTTGGAAACAGAATTTAAAAGACTATAAATAAAAAAATCATTAAGAGAACAAACCATCCAATTCAAAAATCCTGAAACTGTTCCTTTTAAGCCAACATCAATATATCTCACAGTTAAAGTAAAAGAAACCCAAAGATGATCCTAATTCCATTCTGCCAATAGTTAGAAACTAGAACAATATTACTACAGGTTTCAAGATGAATCAAATTTTCTACCTTTTTATGCAGGTAGTACTGAGTATGATGAATAGGATATACCCAATCTATTCCCATGCAGCTCATATTAAAACGTTCCATAGCAATAGCCAGTCTCCGAGAATGAGAGCTGTCTTTATTTGAATGGCTCCAAAGTTAGCATCCTACAAAAGCAAAGATGATATCTCCCTTGATGTCACTGTTGTTCTGAGGGGAGAAGCTGAGGGAAGTGTGATTGTTCAGTCTGGAGAAGAGGATGCTCAGGGGAGACCTTATCGCTCTCTACAATTGCCCGAAAGGTGGTTGTAACAAGGTGGGGGTTGGCCCGCTCTCCCAGATAACTGCCAATAGGATGAGAGGTAACGGCCTTAAGTTACAACGGGGAGGTTCAGATTGGATATTAGGAAAAAATTCTGCTCAGAAAGTGAGTTGAGGCATTGGAACAGGCTGCCCAGTGAAGTGGTCATGTCACAGACCCTAGAGGTGTTCAAGAAATGTGTATACATGGCACTTAGGGACAAGGTTTAGCAGGCATGGTGGTGAGGGGTTGACAGTTCAACTTGATCATCTTGGAGGTCTTTTCCAGCCTCTATGATTCTATGAATTCTATTAATTCCTCCTTCATGGTAATGCAAATTGGTATACACAATCAGGTGAACCTTCACAATAATGCTCCACATTAACTAATCTTTAATTCTGAAATCCCAACTCTTTCAGCATGCATTCCTGTAGGACGTTCAGTTGACTACATCTACCAAAAAAAGAAACAAACAAAAACAGACAAACAGCCACACGTGCTGATAAGGAAAAAACATGCAGGAACCTATTACAAACAAGCTTTGTACTAAGGACTGCATAAGCCATAGATCTTAGAATAATGTTAAGGTTTGAATTTCTAAGTTATCAACCAACATTTATACGTGTATTATGACAATGTAATCAGAGGTTAAGTGAGTACTTCACAGCACAATGACTCTGACATTCCAATTGATGCCATGAGGATTCAAATTGTATGTTAGATTGTAAATTCAAATTATGTAGGAAATTGTAACATTGACACTTCAAAAAAGGAAGAGATCTCATACCTGTACAATATCCCAGTTCATTTCAAATTCTTCTTTTACTTTATTGCATCCTAGACTTTTTACTGGCTTTCCTTCAGGAGATGTAGCTGATTTCATCTTCTTTAAAGGTGGTTCATCAAATGCAAAATCCTCTTCAGATTTCTCATGTTTCACTTGATTTTCTACTACAGGAGCACTCGTTGAAGGTTTTTCATCACTCTCTAAACTCTTTACGTTCATTCCTTGGAATGGACTTACTTGAGGTTTTTTAGGCAGTACAGGCATTTGCTTTAAAGTGTTCAATTTACTGCCTACATTTTCTTCCTTAGGCTTTTGAAGTTGTACCTTATCTTCTGCAGGAGCAATTGGTAACGATATATCCTACCAAGAAGATGTGAAACTGTATTAAGCACTGACTGATTTAAACTAGCTCAGCTTTTCAACTAAAATCACAGAAAACTTGAAAACAGATTCTCCAGTGATATCTCCGTCAGGCAGGGAAACGCCAAGATAGACATCAAGTAACATAAAATGTTTCTTGTGTGGAAGAAATGAAAGAAAAAACATACCAAACAGAGCCATGATTTGCAAGATCAAATTTAACTATCCAGGCAAGATCTATTCAGGGCTCTCCTTCAGAAGATATTGATCCGCAGTGCTTACCTCCACTAATCTTAACAAAACTTGGAATAGCGTGACAGGGAAGCACACTTCCAATAGAATACAGTGTGCACAACAGGAACTGGAACTATGGTTTGGTCTGCTAAGATACTGTTTAACCTTAAATAAGCCACACATTCATTCCTCAATTTCCCAAAAGATTTTCAGGGTCCGAGAACATGTTTCTCAATACGCCACATATGTCGAAACATTCAGTAATGTTGATAGAAACTAGAAGGACTAGCTTCTGTCATGACCTAATCTAACTCTTCATATTAAACTTTGACAATAGTATCTAATTTCTGATAGCAGTGTACCTTATATTTATCATAACAAACTTCTATCCCTACTGAGTTGAACCACCATGAAAAAAAACTTAAGTACAGGGCTTCTTTCTGTTGTGGCACTGAGCTGGTAAAAATGTAGAAGACATCAAAGGGGCAAGATAGAAACCAGAAACAAAGAGGCATTAGAATGTTCAGGTTTTGTTATAGAAAGAATAGAGGTTTTTTTATTTATTTCTGCTGTAGAAGGAGATCTTCATGGAAAACCAAGTCAATAACCACTGGGCCAAATTTTAAAGGATAGGCTTTTAGATTTGGAATACAATTATCCAAGAAAGCCATGTTTCTCATACACACTTAATGTTCAAAGTAAAAGTGGAATTAGATGATCCAATCATTCAGTCAGGCAACCAAGTGAACCAGAGTTGGAAAAATTCTGATTATGTTGTTATTTGCCCTCCATAGACATTAAATATCTCTTGCTTGCAGATAGACACTCACCATTTCCTTTTTTACTGCTATCTTCTTGACTTTTTTCCCAGCCATTCCTGCCCGTGGAGCAGCAATTTTTTTAGGTTTTGCCTCATTTTTCTTTGGCAATCCAGGTCTCTTGGCAGTTTTGCTTTTTGGCTCCCATTCCTCTTCTTCCTCCTCTGATTCAGAGCTCCTGGAAAAACAAACAAGTAAACAATACTGTTAGTTGGATGAATAAAAAGTACATAAGAAAACCCATCTGGGTGTTTTCTGACATTAAAGAAAGTGAACAGAAAGGAGGCAGACTGAAAGAACACAGGTCTTTGATTCTATTGCAGAGTTAGCAGCTAGAACAATTCAAGTTTTCCTGAAGCTGGTCACTAGCACGCAGACACATTTGATTCTCTTTGGACAACTGGTTCAAACAGTTTCAATTCAGTTTCACCCTGTTATCACTGTAAACACGAAACAGAAAAAGTAATTTGTGCTTTACAACTGAAGTTTTATGAATTAAAACTTTTATCCAACCTCACAGAAATTGAGTGTTATTCTTACTCTACCACTCAAGCTTAGTACAAACCTTTGAAGATAACCGTTGTAACATATATGCAAAAGAGTAAATACCAAAGAAAATACATACAATGTATAAGCAACACACACACACACACACACACACACACACAAAAACCCCCACAATCTAAGAAAGCAGTAAACTTACGAATTAAGAAATGAGGGTAGTTCATCAGCATCTGAGTTAGGGGCTTTGGCTTCAGATTTCACCCTCCTTGGTAGAGATGTCATCTGAAACAGAGTGGAGAAGAGAAGAATCAAACATTTGGTTGAAGTTAGCCTCTTATTCAGCCCTTTAATTCCCTGCCAAGTGTGTCCTTCCAATGTCTTCAGCAATCAAAAATCTCCTCCAGAGTAAGTTCACATTTTGTAGTATCCAAGAATTTACGCCGCAGCAGCAGACATCCAACAATGATTTCAACTTAGCCAATAAACAAACCAGCACTAAATTATTTTTCTCAATTGGAGACAATTATTCCAGTTGCATGTAAAGCTATCCTAGCAAAATGAATACTGGTTCTCAGATATATTATTGTGCGCTATGTACTGTGCCAGTCCTGCATCCATCGGTCTTTTACGAAACAATAAAAATAAGATCCAATAGTGTAAGCTAGCATATGGTTTTGATGTGAACAGTATTACAAGAAGATTTTCCATTTAGATCTTGAATTTCATCTTTAAGGACAAGTTGTTGCTTGTGCGCAACAAAAGTTGTCTGTATTCTTCATAAAGCAGTTCCAGAATTAAGTGGCAGCTGTCAGCACCATAGCAGAAGAACTATTGGAGGCCTACATCAATTAGCACAAGCTATTAGCTTGCTTGCAACATAGATAGTAAATATCAGAGGCAACAACAGGTCAACTCTCATGCGCTGTTTCACTGACTGAAATGCTATTGTGTGAATGGTCAGAACACAGGTCTATCACAGGAAACAAATCTCCACTGAACACACAAACAGTTACTTTATTACCTTATTAGCTTTCTGCTGACTTTTCTTCTTCACTTGGAGTCCAGAGATATCTGGCAACTTCACCCAGACACTCTGCTCTCCCTTTTCCTTTGCTCCTCACAGATAAAAGGTTATTATCATAGACCTTAATTATACATCTCTTCCTGTTGCCTCAGGGACATGAAAATAATGTTTCCATTTTATATTGTATTTTAATCTGTGAAAGGGAGAACCAAAAACGTTATTCATGTTTGCAAAACTGAGGATTAAGTAACATTAGTCAGATGGATTTCTGATTTTGCAGGCACAGGGACACTTTTTAGAATGGTCAAATTTTACAATTCTTTCCATTTTCAAACTGGTATTCACTAGAATACATTAGATTAAATATATCACTATCAGTCAAGCTTCTTCAGCTAATCCAATTAGTATTTTATGGTGTTCTAGGAAATTTTTGAAGGTCGTAACCAGCTCTTAAACAGTCAAAACAGCTTCTTCATGATCTCTCCTTCACCACAGGGAGGAAAAAGGAACAAATCTGAGGTGAGCTCTCTATCTCCCTTAGATAACACTGCTCTTTTGACTTCCCCGCAAGTTTTGGCCACTCAGCACATTACCTTAGTAGTTTTGAGCTTGCTCAAGAGCCCCAGTACAAGGAAAGACTCATTTGGATTACCTTTTTTTGTCTGCTAGTATTTCCCTATCACCTCAAGTGGCCAAGACCCAGGTGTCTAAACATCTCAATATCTGTACACTAAGCAAGAACCATGGCAAAACTAAAGTCTATTCTATACATTTAACTCTACTTCCTGCCATTTAAGTCTTCGACTCGGTGTGAGCACAGGAGTAGGAGATGAGCTCCCTTTTTAATGAAGCCAGACATTTTCCACATTCTTCATAAACGGGTTAGTATTTGTTCCTGCATGATTAAGTCTTCAACCAACACATCAAATGAAGCAGAAAAAATACGGCAAATATATAATAAAAAAAAAAAGGCATAGGAAAGCATGAAATAGAATAGAATAGAAAGTGATATGCAATAAGGCTAAGTTTTTATGTAACGATTCAATGTTAATTTTTCTCTTGCTTTTGATCTCCTGAACTTTCCATTTACAAAGTAATCTGACTTCTTTTTTCCCCCCGTTTGCTGCAGTCCTTCACAAAACTGGAGAAATATCAAATACATGTGGCCAGAAGATCAGATCAGCAGAGAACCTGTCCTCTGCCCCACTCATCAGTAATGTGCCTGTTCTAAAATACATGTACTGAGATAGGACTGGTCTCAGAGAGATTAATAATATTTAATTAAATAGTTAAAGTTTAGTTTATCTACTAGATTTTCTATAGTAACTTGTACCTGAAGCTGTTTGTACATACACTTAAAATTAATTTGAACTATCATAAGTTGTGAATATTAAGTACAACACTTATTCCTAAATAAATCTCTGTGAAATAGACAAGCTATGGTCAGAAGCTAAAATGGAATCATACAGCTCTACAGGTCAAAGTAAAAACTGAATACCCTAGACCATCAATGGTATCAGAGCATGGGGTATCACCAAGGAAAAAGTTGGCATACTTCAAGGTGAGGTGGGGTCCAGTCACAACCAACTCCTCTTCTAATAAATGTATACACCAAACTAGCTATACTACTAGAAAAATAATCTTGTCATTGCTACATGTACTCTTTTTATTTGCATAGAATCATCTTTTTAAGTCCACAAACGTACTTGTAATTTCAAATTGTCAGACAGCTGTCTGCTAAATTTTACTCCTGAGCTGCCTGCACTAGAGCGTACTAACACCCACAGTTAATGACTAAGAAAAACAGTCCTTATGTGATTCACTGCAGAGGAAGGCAGGGAAGACAAGAAAGCAATGAGTCTAAATGCCACTAGTGATGAACAATTTTTTTTTTTTTTTTTTTTTTTGTAAGTGAAGCAAGGCAGAAGACTCAAGGAACAAACACAGATATGCTTCACAAGCGTACCTAAAATGCTCACTGCACAGACCAGACAACAAAGCACTCACAAGTTATTGCCTGCTCTGTTCTCCATTACTATTTGGACATGATTCTCTGTGTTCCATGAAGTAAACTTCCCAAGACAAGTGAAAAAAAGTTTCCTTCCCAAATGCTGAGTGAGTTAGGAAGGGCTTCATTCACCCCACAGCATACTGGAATCAAGACAGCGTGAAGTTGACCTCTTGTCTATTATTATATTCTCTGGTTAGACCAACCTCAGTGGCAAAACTGCCTTTATGATTTCACTCTACATAGCCTCCAGCTAAGTGAGGGCTGTTTCTACCTCAGGAAAGAAAGTATAGCTTACACAGAAACATGTTCCTTGCCCAAATCCAAAAAGAAAAGCAGAAGAGCCAATTACACGGCTGACTTCTTGAAAAATGAAGAGCAGAATTTATGCCAGGGAGCAGACAGAACAAATGTTTTTCCCCCCTACCTGACCTCTGTTAAGTGTTGCTGTACCTTATGGCACGTACTTGCAGTGCCTGGATTCCTGGTGTCTCCCATACCCAGCACCCACAGGAACTATCCAGCAAGGCACACAGCTAAGTTAACCACACTGTGTACCATTTCACTGGCCTGCCATTCAGCGTTTTGAACTCCAGGAGCTTGGTTCTAGCAGCTCTCCCTAGCAGCCAAAGCCAGCAAACCTCCAAGTGATGTTTGCTAGCATATTATTTTTAGTTATTTTATGTGCTTGTCAGAAGTTTTGTGGTGATTAAAAATGCTCTTCCCTGAGAAAAACAGCTCTTAACAACCATCTCACCAACAGTATTTTTACTTTAGAGCCAGAAAGTTCTGCCTTACACAAATACTATAACACCACCTGATTTCATTTCAAATCTGTCCCTGCACAATCTTCTGGGCAACAGGCTGACATCGTAACACAGAACCTTCACCCTCCATTCAAGGGAATCAATACTCTTCCACTTATTCATCTCCCTGTCTCTCATCTATTCAAATCATTGCTGCTGTAGAGAAATATATTTCCCTGGTCACTCTCTTGTTCCCACCACTTTTATTCTCTCCACGGAATGCACAGCTCCACAATGTATCAGTTATCCCCATGGCTGTAAATAGGCAGCTTCCCCCTGTCTGACAACTAACTCTCCAAAATAAGGCTGGTGTAGTTCAGAGTTGGGCCACACCAGGAACTAAGTGACAGCATAGCTCTTAGTACGTCCCCACTTTACAGAAACTTAGTATCAATTTGCACAAAACATAGCAAGGAAGTAACCACTGATCTCCTTTTAAATGACAGTTGGAGGCAGCCTGTAGGGTAGAAGCAGACTAGGGCTGTAAGGACATTATTTTCTTAAAGGGCAATCCAGGTTTTATTCAGAAACTCCAAAGGGATGATATTCTTTCAATTCTCTCTATTCATGCAAAGATACAGCCCATTAAAAGTAAATTTCATCAAATGTGAATTACAATCAGATGATAAAGCCTCTCCAAACAAAAAAACAAAAAATGCTATCTAACAGAAAATGCCAACAAAACCCTTCACTACCACAAGGCCGTGTAGCTCAACTGTTAGAGCTACAACTTTCAAAATCAGAAATTGCTCCACTGATCCTGACAGACTGTGATATCTTCTACAGTGATATCTTCCCTATCTCCTAGGGAAAAAAAGTTGTAGAAAATATTCCACCTTTGAAGCGTGATCAAGTAAATATCATCCAAGTATGCTTACATCTCACAGCCTTACTACATGAAGTTACATAAGCACCTCGTAAAGAGAAAGAGAAATATAGATGATAGAAGATCTATACCGAGATCAAAGACAACAAAGGCGGCTGCACCTTAAAACCCAAAGTTTTTTGTACCTGAAGGTACAACATTTACAAAACAAAACTACCAAAAGCCAAACATACACTTGGAATTTTATTCCAGGACCTGAGAAAAAATCTCCAGCAGGAAAGAACACTGAGACTTCTGAAGCTTTAATTCAAAATAACATGTTCCTTCCAGGAAGGAAATCTGTCTATGCAGGAAGCTTCTCAATCACTGCTCTGCTGCCTCTGATTTTGTAAGGTGAAGAAAATGCAATGATAATAACATTTTACATGTTAGCTTAAAGCATGTAGTCCTAGCCAACCAACAGCTTATTATAACACCAGGCATCTGGAGCAGGACAGAAAAAGCACTACAAATCCCACATGACAAGCGGATTTCAGACCATTATTAGCAGCAGCAGTAAAACAGCCCACTCTGATAAACCTATGGAGGCTCTAACAGTTGGATTTTGCTCATCATTTTAAAGCACCTCCACTGCATGCTAGAACTAAGATGAAAACGCAACATGAACATACAGTCAAGCAACAGAGAGGAGAAAATGAGGCACAGACCAGCGGTAAGGAATCATACTGCAGTTATTCTATGCTCCACAAGGTTTCTGTCACCTTTAACAACTACGTTGTACTTCAAACATAAACTTAACTTACAGTGATCCTCCTGAGGCCAAAACCTTGGAGAACTGCTAGGTGTACTGCGCACCAGAGCTGGCACAGCAGATTTCCAAGGACTTTTTCTCCTGCACAAAGTCAGTCAAGGCTACCTAGGAAAGGGATCGGCTGCACATTGTGGGGGCTCCAGAACTACCTGGAAAGTTAAAGCCAGAGACAGACATGTATAAGGCACACATATACAGAAAACAGTCCTCGGTATTAATCACAAAAGGTGTATGACTGCTAGGAGATGCAGCAGAAGTATCACCACAGTGGCAACACATCAAGGCCAAACCTAAGGGAGCACAGTTCACCTAGACCTGTCCCTCTTGATGTGCGGAATCAATCCCGGGGACATGAGGGACAAGTGCGTAAGACAGAGCTGTCACTGAACTGGAAGAGGTGTCTCAGAAGAGATACCTGAGCATCTCTGTGTGCTTACCAGACTGTGTACAAGCAGGTGACACTAGCCCAAGCAAGGCTGGGGGGGGGGGAGGCTGTTCTGGTTCAGGACAGCAGCCAGCAGCGTGCTAGCGGCTTCCTCCAACCCAGCAAAGCAGCCATAAAGCAACACTCCTGTTCGGTTTAGTTTAAAGGGCTGCCTTATTTCCTAAAAGACGACGAAGCCGTGCACCTCTTCCCTTTAGCAACGACCGCAGAACGTGTGACCGTGCCGTGTGACCGCCAAGCCCCAGCGAGCTGTGAGCAAAGCACTGTTGGTGCTCTGTCATCCACGAGCACCGCACCACTGCTCGTGGCCCAAACACCCGCTCTGCACTCGGAGCGCAGCTCTCTACCCCGGAACCACCTCCCGCGCCGTGAAATGCTGCCGGTCGAGCGCATCTCCCCTCCAGGAGACCCGAACAGCGGAACAAAAGAGAACTCTCTGGGGCCAGCGAGGCTCCCGGGGCCCACAGGCCGCTCTCCGCCGCCGCCGGCAGCCCTGCCCCTGCTCCTGCCCGCGGCCCAACGCCCCGCAGGACAGGTGGCGTCCCCGAACTTTACCCCTGCTGCCGCGTTTGAAAGGGCCGCCAGGGCCGCCACGGCAGAGCCGGCCGCACCGCGGGGAGGAGCAGGAAGTGGCAGCCCCGCCGCGTTACAGGAAGCAGGCAGCAAGGGGGGTGGGAAGGCTGCGAGCCCCGCCCTCCGCTCCGCCTCGCCGTGCCTGTGGCCGGCGGGGTGACGGCCACGCAGGTCGTGTCGGTCGGGTCCACGCAGCCACTTAGGGTCCGCCGCCGTCAGGGGGCGCTGGTGGCCGGCTCTTGTGGCGCCTCAGGGCTTGGGATGGGCCTGGGGCCCGCGTAGGGGAACGAGATCGGCCTGGGTGCCTTCAGGCTGCGGACAGTCATGAGGCTGAATCACAGCATCGTTAAGATTGGGAAGGACCTCTAAGATCATCTAGCCCACCTACCACCAATATTGCCCACTAAACCGTGTTCCTTGGTACATCTACACAGCTTTCCAGTCACTCTGCCCCAAGCCTGTAGTGTTGTATGGGGTTGTTGTAACTGAAGTGCAGGACCCAGCACTTGGTCTTGCTGAACTTCATCCCATTGGCCTCAGCCCAGTGATCCAGCCTGTCCAGATCCCTCTGCAGGGCCTTCCTACTCTCAGGCAGATGAACACTTCCTCCCCAGTTTGATTTAATCTACAAACTTACTTAAGATGCACTCACTTCTCCTCAACCAGAATTCTGATCCCAAATTATTTCTCTGAGGTTGCAGTGAGGTGTCTCAGTACAGGTCTCCTGGCTGCAAAGCGTCTGCTCAGGCAATGCAGCCCTGTGAAGGTGGATGTTATTTGCAGGATGCGTGTTGTCAGTGGTCACGTTGAGATGAAGGGATAAGGGCTGTGCTCTGTGCAGCCAATGCTCCTATATGAAATGAGTCTGCTGCAATAGGAAAGGCCGTGTCCTTTTGTTCACAAAACATCTGGGTTCAGATCCTGACTGATAGCTGCTAGAAGTGTCTTCACTGCCTTTGGATCAGAACCCCACTGATACTGTGCATCATTTCTTTCTCTCTGAAGTAAGGTTAGTTGTTTTCACAGGGGTAGTGGGAAGCAAAAATCATATGTGTGTGATTCTGAGATACCACAGCATGGGTGGCCACAGACGACATATAAATAAATACATATTCTTTCTCTCAGTCCACTGCAGTAGCATGAAATCCATAAGGGTCCTGTTGTTCCTTTACCTCCTGCTAACTAGATCCTGTGTTTCTTTTCTAAGTACACTACAAACATTTGCACTGTAGTGTTAGAAAAATTGTCAACATCATGATCCTGGTATAAAGTTTCAGATGAAGTTATGCTTTCTTGTGATCTCCATACTTATTCATTTTTCATCTGTATGTAAGTTCATCTGCTTTCAGCAGTGATCCTGTGAAGTCTGTCTCTTATGTGAAAGTTAATGCGTTCTGGTTTTCTGAAGTCATTGCTCCAGGAGTGGAGCAGTAGGCTGTTACACTGAAGCTGCCTTTAATGCTTCCATTACCCTAAAAGGTCTTCTGCTTTGTATCATAAATATTTGTAACTTGTGGTCATAACTACCAGCCAGCTGTCCTCGCGTCCTGGAATCGTAACTTCTTAAATAGAACTAAGGTGTAATAAACTTAAATAATTCATAATTTTTCATCTTGACTTCATAATAAATGTATGTTTAACAGTCTAGAATTACTTTAAACACAGTAATGTTCAATGCATTCTCTGTCTTTCCATGAAATTTACCTGATCTCTACAGCTTTCAGGGGCCCAGAGACAGAATTAGGTACATGTGTGTCTTTATGCATGTAGTTGTATCTATGGTGCAAAATCTGCAGCTGATATAAACTGTCATAGCCCTGCTGATTCAAACAGGACCTGTGATTTACACAAGTTGAAGACCTGACTTGTAGACCTCAATAGGATTGTTCGCATGTTTAAAGGCAAATGAGTGCATAAGTGTTTGCAGGCACAGAGCTGTTTCACTTGGAGCTTTGTCCTAGTAAGAGCCAAACAAAGTGGTTTAGTCTCATACTGGGGAAATATCCACTGCTATGACTAAATTCCTGTAACCTAACTGACTAATGTCATACATATTAAGTCACATTAGAACTGCAGACAGTAATTCAGCTGAAATACCTTCATTTGTAATAGGTAAGATTCTGATTTGTTATGTTTTAGCTCAGATGCTGCTCTTACACCAACTGGGAAGTAACCTTGAAATACAAGAACCCAGTGCACTATGTAGATAAGGACAAAAGATTGTGATTATAAATAGCTTAGAAATCACATTTAAGTAGTTGGTCTGATTATGTTTTGTAAGACTTACAGTGAAACTTTGCATTGTATAAAAATACTGCCTGTGTCATCTGACTCCTTTGATGCATTGCATTAAAATTCCTATCCCTGAGTGCATATCAAGGAGTCAACTTTATTTCTGTTCTATTAATACTCTGAAATTAGGTCACCACTCTTGTGAGGAGGAGCTAAGTCTGTACAGCTGATTTTACAGAAATTATCTGGATAAAAATGTTCTTTTTTAATGTTCACATGCAGTGATGCTTTCTTACTTATAAGTAGTAATTTTACTACCTGTTCTGATACATGTATTTTATGCCGGCAGAGTTTTGTAGATTTGTTTATAGTGACCCCTGCTGCAAAGGATTAAGACTGACTTTTCTCTAAGCCTCTAAAAAGGCATTTACCCCATTATTTCAGAGGTCAGTTCAAAAGAACCAAGCAGTTGTACATTCAAGTCAGGAATATAACATTTGAAACTCCCTAACGTGGATCATCCTGAATAAAATCCATAGTTAAGTATTTATTTTCTCAAATGTGTAAGATTTACTTTCAAATGCAGTGTGAGTTAGCTACAAAGTGAAATAGCTTTTCATTCCCCACATGCAATGCTTGCTTTTGTGTTATTATTCTGTGATAAGGGTTACACTTCACACTAAAAAAAAAAAAACATTGTCTGAACTGCTGTGTGTTAATGGTTTTAGAGTTCCACAGAAGAAAGCACATATTTATGTTCATTCAGGATAGCAAAACAGTAAAAAAGCAGATTAAGGCATATAACTAAGTTTAAGTATTGATTATCCATCTGTTTTTTAAGGGACTTAAATGTCAGTCTATTCCTGTGTTACCCCAAATAGAATGCTTTTTCAAACTTGGATTTAGAGATATTTCAGTGTTAGGTAAGGGTATGCAGTCTTTTACAAGCAAAAGATCAATCTACGCTCTGCACTGGCCAAAAGCCATGTAGCTGCTGCATCAGTTAACAACTAGAACGTGCAAATGGAGAGTGTATGAACTGCAGCTTTGTGCTGTTGTGGCTACCTAGAAGTTTGCAGGATGGACAAAATACATTTATATTTGCTTGCAAAAATCACTCCAGGTATATCCACAGAAAAATCCTTCATCTATGTGTCAGTGTAAATGTTATTTCACAAATCTGTATGCTTGATGCATTTTTTTTTTTTAAAGTTGTGTTTAGAGAATATCATTCAGGCTGCAAAGCCAAACCAAATAGCGTACTTAGAATTACTCGTGTTACCTGTATTCTGCCCACTGTGCAAATATATACTGATGAAGGTAGGCATCCCCTGGAAGAATGTGAGAATAGCATAGTGAAATAACCATAAGGAAACAAAATTACCATCTCAGAAACAACTTGAATTTTACTTCTCCCTCACACCGAGTCCTTCATTTTCCGTTCTCAGTAGCTTTCTCGCACGGCTGAGTGCAATTTCTTAAACTTGACAGAAATGTAAAAACTAAATTGAGTGTACTTGTGCCATATATTGCATTGCCAGTGGGGTTTGGATCCAGGATCTTTTCTCCAGTTGCCATAGTTCAATACAAAATCAGTGGAATTTGCCATCTTAGCGTAGGAGCAGTGGATTATGGATCCTAACAGCGGTCAGTGGGAAGAAACCCCAGCATAGCTGCATTTCTTTCCTTTTTTTCTGGGAGCTGTAGAAATCATGCCACCTGAAGTGCCAGGGGAACCACTAAAGCAATGCGTTTGGGTCTTTCGCTCTTCCTACAGAACTGAAAGAAGTCCAGTCCTTCATAGCGTTCCCAAAAATCAACCGTTGGGGGCAGGTGCTGGATTACTTATGGCATGAGAGTGCAGCCTGGTTCTTGGCTATGATGCAGGAACATGCTGAGGGTCATATGGTCTGTACTCAGGCTTCATAAACAATGTCATCTATACTTCTGTTTTCCACCTCAGCGGTGGCAGCTCATGAGTTAGCTTCTTTTGCAGCCATTAGTGCTGCTTTGGTGACACTTTGAGCTGAACCATGAGTTGTTCATGTGTTTTGCTATCATTTTGGCAGACTGACAAAAATTTTCTTAAGAGTGTAACAGGGAGAAGAGAATCAGTGTTTTTTAACAGGCTGTTTCTCAACCAAAGGTAGCAGTATGTTATGATATCTGTACACAAGGAAAGCCAGACAGACATGAGAATTCTGCCTGTGCCCTGAGCTTGTCAGACACAGGAAGGCTCCAGTCCAGAAGTAAGATAACTGCATGAGCCTCAGCTAATAAGCACTGCTGAGAGGCAGGGTATGTTGGTTTGGGCACAGTGCCACATTAGCATGACTCTACATCCTCCAGAAAGAAGCTAGCTTTTATCTGGGAAACTCAGAGCATGAGCACAGCTTGCTTGCATCTGTCTGCACCTGTTAGTGTAACCTTGCAGAAGAAAAGGTAGTAACTTCCCTATTAATTAGAAAAAGCCTCTTGCAAGCAATGCGGGGGTAAGAGCATCTGTGAGAAACATGTCCTGCTTTAAAACTTCCTTAATCTTTCTTTGTCTTCAAGTCCTAGAAGAGAATGGCCAGTGGAGTAATAGTCGATCTTGCCAATATAATCTCAAAACGCTTTTGCAATCCCCATCTGTTTTTGTTTTCTTCTGTTCCTTCCTGACTTATATTTATACTGAATTGTCTCTGAGAGGGAGACCATCTGACTGCCTGCGTTTGTACAAAAATACGGTGTGATGGTATCTTCATCTGTGCCTCTGACTTCTGACCACTATTGTGTGTCTAGCAGCGATATGGGTGATCTGTATTAAGTAACAATTTGTTTTGGGACTGATAACATCAGTTAGCAAAAGCTGAGATCTGTCAGAAAATAATTTTCACTGTATTCATATTTTCTACTTGTCAGTTGGACAAGGCACTGCTATTTTTATTTGGTGTTGTAGTAAGTGCTTGTAAATCAAAGCTACATGTCACTGTCCTTCATCACTACAGTAAGCTTATTGCTTTAGTCAGACCCTAATTTCATCCTATGCCCCGCCTATCCAGAAAACTAATGTGACCTCCACAACTGCAGAATGGGAGTCCTCCATGCTCAGATTTACTCCGAAGAATACGCTGCAACCAGCTTTCATAGTCCAACACCGTATCCAGGACCATATCCTACATCTTCAAAATCCACTGGTATTCCATGCCTGGACCTGTTAATTGCACAGCTGCATGAAGTGCTATGGTATGGTTCTTCTCTCAGTCAATCCTGGCAACTGTTCTGCAGAACTACTCCTGAATCTCTGTTACATGTTAATACATCAAGACTGTATGTGTAAGGAGATGAGAAAAGAAATCATGGAAGGAAGGTAAGGGGTGAAAAAATGTTTAGACTGAAGTATAGGCTGTTGTTCATGAGTTTCCACTCACATCTAATTCAAAGATGATGGTCTCTTCAGAATCAGAAGTAAGCAGTGGCTTAGGGATTTCTCGAGGGCAATTCTTTGTCTGTAGAAATCAGTTCTGATTTCTGTAAATAAGCATGCTTAAGATTATTGTGGATCTTTGGGGGCTATGACAGCTTTTTGGAAACATTTTCACTTGGGGGAATCAGAAGTAAAGTATTTCACTCAAAGTTTGTCCACCCAACCAGCAAAAACAGGCATTACTGAATAACCCATATAATACAGTAATAGGGAAACTATTATCCATATAAAAGCCATTATCCTGTTTACTTTATCATATGTATTTTTCCATATGCATTTGCCTAGCAGTTTTCTCTATGTGGGACTAGGAAATCTCAGAGACAAATCAGTGTCAGTTTCATTTGTTGCCTGTGTGTAAATGCCCAGGTCAGGACCTTCAGCAGCCACAAGGCCATGTGACTCGTTATGGACAGATTAAATCCATCTCTTCTGAAAGCAGGAGATGATGTTGCCAAGAAGAGCGGCCTCAGAAAGTGTGCATTATTCCCATCTGTTCGAGTAGCAGTTAAGTGCTTGCAAATTGATCAGATGCTTTCAGCAAGATATGAAAAAGGCTTTGGTCTAGGGAACATTAATCTGAATCTCAGATTCAATTTCCTCCTCTACTACAGACGTCCTGTGTGACCTTGGTAAGTTGCTCTTTCTGTTGTGCATCAGCTCCTCATCAGTAAAATGTCCTGCCAATAATGTCTCCCAAAACGGTGTGTGAGGGTAAATAATGACTATGATATGCTCAAATATTAGCACTGAACAATCTTAGATTTTAGTAACTGAAAACTACAGTCGAAAAAAAATTCATCAGTTCCAGCACATAGACAGTACCTGTTTGCTTTTGTCTGTTACTTATTGGCAGAATAATTTATACATACTTTTGCAGTTTCTATGAAACAATCTGTGGATAATTTTGAAACAAGAGTGTTTGTTTATAGGCAAACTGTATCCTTAGTACTGCATGTGACACAAGTGATCACACAGAGAACTTCATTTCTTAGTCATCATTTCCTTGTCCATCTTCGAAAGCAAGATGGTGCTTTACAAGTCAAAAGATTTCAAGAGATTTTTATGCGTGTTTCCAAGTCCACCTCACTGTAAACATCAAAGTAAAGTTACTTATGGCCTTTTTCACATACTTGAAATTCCATGTCTGGAGATTGATTAGCCTGGTCCTAGGGCTGAACTGAGAAGGCTGCAAAACTTTGCCCTTTGTATCCATCAGTTCTGGAACCGATGACTGCAGCTAGATCATGGCATGACTTTCCCTTGATGAAGTCAGAGCTTGCTTTCTGATTGTGCTTGTGATGTGTGTAAGTCTTTTTTACTAGTACAGCAGCCTGCCGTTTTATTAAAAATACTTTGAAGACCATTTATGGGAATCCTGGTGACAGGTTTTTTTTATTATTTATTTGTTTGTTTGTTTATTTTTAAAGTGCAGTCAGTCTTGCAGCATTGGTCACAGAACCTGTTCAGTCTGAAGTGCATACAGCATTTTGTAACCAGGCCAAAACTTTGGAGGTAACATAAGCTAATTTAATATCTCACCCCTGCTAAATTTAAAGCAATGTTGTTAGAGTCAAGAAACAGCAATTCAGCAACCTCTGCTTTAGTAGGAATAATGGGCCTGGAAAATGGAGTTTCATTGATTTCATGTCTTTTTTTTTTATCCTGCACCATAGTAGACCAGTCATTCTGACAAGAAGTTCAAAAAATTCCAGTGAATGGATAATGTTGACACATAAAACTTGGTTGCTATTTTTGCAAAATAACTATTTCAGTAACTATATATAGCCAGAAGCAATTGCTTCTGTAAATAAAATACCAGTGAACACATTACAATATTAAAGAGAAATTTTGAGCTTCCATCACATCTACAAGTATTTGCTGACTCCCATCTTCATACACACTGTGACTTTGCAGCCATAATTCTGTAATGCTATGAGACTTAATTTAGGATGTGCTTGGCGTATTATACTTCCTCACATTCCTAAATGAAGTGTTATTCCATTAGCTGCTCAGTTCTCATTTTAGTTGCCTACCTTAGCTGTCATTTCTGTGAAGAAATTTAGTCATTTCACTGAATATATGGTAATGCAAGAATTTGTTGTCATTAATGTATACTTAAGATTTACAAATGTCTAACAATGGATTTAGGAGACCGTGGGGATTCAGACGTATTATTTAGGCAACATTATTTTGAAAATCTTTTAAAAAAGGATCTTTAAAATGTCTGTGATAGGTAGCAAAAGCAAGGTAAATTGCTAGCAGATAGGATCAGAAGTGATGTATCAATACAGATATGACAAATCCTTGAAAGGGAAGGTAAATAGCTTGAGGATTGTGCCGCTGGTAGGACTAAGCGCTGTTAAAGTATCTTTGGACGTACATTTACAGTGGTCTCTATCCTTTATTGAAGGGTAGAGACTCATTGTCTATAAATGGAGGGAGTGTTGTTTGCTAACTCAAAAGGTAAAGTTAGAAAGCTTGCTCATTCTTTATGACTTCTAACTGAAGTTCAGATGTGAAAAATACAGAGGGCACCTATGGAAGATTTGAAAGTCGCTTGTTTCTTTCTTTTCTCATGTGTGATTTTTGAGATGAAGCTGTCTTTGTATATCGACCAGTCAGAAAGAACATGAGTCTATTCCTATGAAATACCTTTCACTGATTCAGTCCTTACTGTTGTAAATATTATCACAGCAACTAGGAGCTGCTGTGGTGGAGCAGGACCCTGCCAAGCTGTGTGCCAAATGACAGAACAGAAGAAGAGCAGTACTGGACACATTTACTTGCTGTGCAGTAAAGGAAGGTTTAAATCTGTGAAGTACACTGAATAGGTGGACAGGCACCCCCATGGCTTAAGGGCAGCATAGGAAAAGCACTTGAATTAAAATGTGGGAAAGGAGATTTGCCTGCTTATTAAAGACAGTGTTCAGGAAAGGATGCTGACATCTTATTAGGAAGAGACATATTAAGGCAGAGTGGGGATGGACTGTGTAGTAACCCAGAGCTGAAAAGGAACAGCATGAGTTTACTCAAACAGGAATAAATGAGAGCAAGCCATATTTAATATAGGGAAAAAGCCTTTGCAAACCTTTAAAAACTTATGAATAAACAGGAGTGATGCAGGAATACATCTGTCACAACCCAAAAAGCAGAATCTTGCTCAATTGTATCTTGGACAGGCTGTGATTGAAGATTTTATTGCTGAAGAAATCAGCAAGACAAATTCTGAAGTTAATTCAGAGCAGAAGTTGACATCTATGTTATTAGACCTGACAGTAGTGTGACAAGAAATAAGATAACAAGGAAGGTTCACTATGGGAAACAAAATCATATTAACTTGTTTGGTTTGTCTCTTTGTATTTGAGTAAGTTTGCAGGAATTCAACATCACCTTCCCCTAAAAATGAAGACGTTTGTGTTCTCAACTTGTCAAATAAAATGACAACAGATAACAGCCTATACTTCAGTGGTGCTGGTTCTGTAACAGCAGTAATAATACTGCTGGTGGGTGATAACCCAGTGTCACAATTATGTCCCAGTATTATGCCAGTTGTTGATACACACACTGTGAAAGGATGTTCCCATTTCTCCTCTTTTGCTCTCTTTCCTATGGCCTGGCTCCACTACCCTGTATCTTGCATTTCTTCCTTCTTTTTCTCTCTTCGAGGCACAGTGTAATAACAGATGACCACTGCAGTGGATAATGCAGAAGAATAGCTGCCCAAGTTTCCTGTACTTATTGCTCCGAAGACCTGAAGGATGAGGATGCCCCTGTATCAGCCTGGGCTGCAGCCCACTTAAGAAAAAAAACCCAGAAAACCAACAAAATGCTAGGTATCCGTGTCTCCATCATCTGCCATTATTGAACGATTCAGACACAAAATACGCTACTGAAACATCTGAAAAATGTTATGTTAATCCACACATAACTCAGAAATGTTTGGAATTGTATTACTCAAACTTGTATATATATGTTAGGAAAAAGAAGACCAGGAAAAGACAGAAAACTTTCAGTTCAGAAGAAGCATTTTGTAAAGTTATAAGAATATTGGCACAGACTTGGAAAATATTTTAAAATCAAAAATGAAATTCTACTTTGATCATCCCGTGTAATAGCCATTTCTGTGATAACAAATGCTTATTAAATATAAAATCATATCACAGTTTTCAACCTGATTGCTTACTCTTTTTCTGTTTTCTCTCCCTTATGACTCCTTACTGTGTATAGCAGACTTCTGTATTCTGGAGCAAGTGTAAGCTACTTCTAACTGTTGGAGGAAGAGGTACATAAAAGAACAGTTCTCCTTTAATTTAATACGTTTAATCGTAATAAAGCACCAACATTTCTATGTTTGTTGTCTAAATCTAGTGCTAAAAGGTCAAACACAAACTAGATCATAGGAGCACAAACCAGAAATCTCCTTACTTTGAAAGGGTTACAAAAATATGTAAATATCAGTATAATCATTAAAACAAATGAATGGGGGGGAAACAAAAGTGAAACAATGACTGACTGCATGAACTGAATTAATATAAACTATTTTTGTCTTATGAAGAATAAGGTATTGTGAGGACTGTGACACCTATGAGAAAAGGAGAGTAATTCAGAACATTAGTATTTTCTCTATACTATTTTTTTATGCATCACATCCAGTCCTCTAGATGGAGTGATTTTCTTCCACTCCCAGTAAGGATGAGTGAAGGACACCATATTCACTGGGGTCAGACAGAACGTTAACACCACAGACACTGAGGATCTCCCAAAGGACTCCTTCAGTTATGTTAATATTAGAGACAGGAATGTTGAACAGCCTTTTAGAAAAAAATGCTGTGCTCTTATGATCCTGACACACATTTTCATCCAAATATTTTCACAGTTACAGGAAGAATAGAAAAAAAAAATAAGTACACAAGGTTTTTATTAATGTTTAATCTTTTCCCTGTATTTATTTATTATTTACCTATTCTAAGAAACGCTGTAAGAAATCTAATCTGGACACATTAGATAGTATTCAGAATACCTGGAAATGATCATTCAGACAACTTGTCCTACCTTGAATTTGGTAAGAGTCAGCAGCCCTGCATTTGATTCATTTAGATCAGTTACCTGCTTGACTCAACATGAGCAGCATTAGGGCGAGTATCCCTGTATTTGTTTAAGTCCAGTAACCAACGTAACTGTATGAGATCTAGATGAAAGCAGTCGGTTCTCACGTGTTTCTCTAAAGGGAGTCTGCTAGTCTGCTTTCCTTAAAATAAATAAATAAAGGAAGAAATAACCAACAAAAAATACACCTATATTTTTTTTTCATATGAAAACTTTAAATTTCATGGTGGATTATTTTCAGCTGAGAGCTACATTGTTTTCAGATACTGAAAATTTGTAGTCTATGACTTTCCTTTTTTTCCTCTTGTCCTCAGATGCTTGACATATCCTAAGCCTGAAGTACTTATGATTTATGGTAGGGAGCAAAAGAATGTCTCTTAGACGTTATCTGCTAAACACCTAGAAGTTTTGACATGTTTCTGAATGTGTTTAGATACAATTGAAACAAACAAGAAAACAAAACTCCACTCTCGTTTTCCTTGATTTTTCCTAAGGAAGAAAACCTGTTTTCTAATTCGATCAAATATAAATGTTTTTTGCCTTCATAGAACGGCCATCTAATCCTAAATTAAATCTATGAAGTTCAAGAGTGTGCTCTGAGGGTTGAAGTGTGGAAGTTTTATAGGCACTTAATGAAGTTACAGAGGTATACCAACTAGCCAAGAAATGTTAACCCAGATCTGTTGCTCTTCTGCATTG
Source organism: Bambusicola thoracicus (assembly GCA_002909625.1). Classification (NCBI taxonomy): domain Eukaryota; kingdom Metazoa; phylum Chordata; class Aves; order Galliformes; family Phasianidae; genus Bambusicola; species Bambusicola thoracicus. The sequence continues at coordinate 8,386 of PPHD01000324.1, read as the reverse complement.
GCTTGTCATTTGCTTTGGTGGGATTGGATCGTGTGTTGTCTTGTCAGCAGAGTACCTGCTTCATAGGATCACATCCTTTATTTTCTACTTGTCTTGTGATGCATTAGAAATTATGCTTCAGGATGAAATTCTTCATGACAGTTTCATTATTGAGACCTCCCACAACCCAGTTAAGAAAAAGCTAAGACAAACAGAACAAAGCTTTAAGGTGGACCGACGGTGAGGTGTATGCTTTGGGCACCTGAATGCAGAAGAATAATGGAGTGTGAAAACTTCCCAACCAAATCCATAACACAAGAAGAAATAAAAGTAAAATAAACTGTGGGGGAGTAATTGTGATAAGACGATCCTCTATGTTTTTATGCTGCATGTGAACTCTGAAGTTACGCATATATATAATATATTTATGTAACTTAGTGGTCAGCAGTTTTCTAGTCTGTTATGCCCATTAGGCATAAGTGTGTGAGAAAATGTATTTCTGTCAGTCCACACCTTGTAATTTTCCCCCAACGTATTCTCCTTCCTTCCCTCATAAGCAATGTGTTAGAGCAGGAACTACGTCCTAAAAGATTTTACAGTGTTGCCGGTACTGGGGAAGAAAGTGTGGCTTTAGCAACTTAAAATAGGTGAATTTTATGTAATTACGCAGCTAGATACTACGTTTCAGTTCTCCAAAGACACCTTAAAGAATATGTCTCCTGGAGAGTCCTGAATTTTGACATTTAGATGGTACTGTGTTCTGCACATCCATACTGGCCTTTTAAGGCTCTGGGCAGAACTGTAACTGGTTAATGATGCAAGGCAGAAAGCAAAGCTCAGCGTGTCCTACATGTCCTGAATGGCAATACTCCAAATACTATAAATCATTACATCACTTCTTTATTATGCCTTGCGTTATCAATTTTAAAAGCGTGAATTCTTGATTTCACTACCGTGGGAAAAGGCCAGAGGAAGGCTGTGGGAACTGTGAGATATGGGCTTTATTAATGACTCTGTTAATGACTTCACGTTTGATTTTAAGCAGGTGATTAGGACTAAATGCTCACAACGGTCTGCTTAACTTCAGACACTTAATATATTTCATCAGATATTTTGCAATTAAATCACTCAAAATTCAGAGCAACTTCCAAAATGTAGTACTTTAATCATTCTCTTTCTCAGTCCTTCTCTCTGTGAAGTGGTGATAATACCTACTTTTGAAGTGTGCATTCTTTTTATACCGAATATATTCTTCAGCTGGCTGTTTCCTTTGACTACAGTGCAGATGCCCCACTCAGTACCCAGAAGTACTAAGGTTAAAATTTCCAGTGCATGCCGGCCATTCCAGATTGTGATCTCGATTACACAGACCTGCCGTTTCCCCATCGTAGTTAATGGAGCTTTTTCATTACAACATTTGTGTACCTGGAGTTCGAGTCTTCCCCCAAACTCCCATAACTCAAACATATTAACATTTTACAAGGTATATGGAACACCTGCACCTAGACTTTGCATGAGCTTGTCTTTATCTACTTTAGCAGAACAATAGGCCTTTCTGCCTATTCTTCTGTATCCTGCAGGATGTTTTATGGTTTGCACTCCAGCAGCGTATGAGGAAGCAGAAAGAAAAATATATTTCCTGGAGACAAATACAGAGTTTCTTTTCAAGTCTACCTCGAGTAGGGAACAGTTTCTAGTAGGAGCTGTTGTAGAACTGTTGTACTCTACAGATAGATATAAAAAAGGCAGAAAGCCAACAGGATTATGGCCAAAGGACAACCAATCCCAAAACACAGTGGGTGTCCAGCCTCAGGGGTGGGGCTTTTTTTTGTATTCAGAGAAGGGCGAAGAGGCTGGTGAGGGGTCTGAAGCACAAGCCTTATGATAAGTGTCTGAGGGAATTGGGATTGTTCAGTTTGGAGAAGAGGAGGCTCAGAGGAGACCTCACAACTGCTTGAAGGGAGGGTATGGTGAGGTGGGGGTCAGCCTCTTGTCCCATGTAACAGCAACAGGATGAGAGGGAATGCACTCAAGTTGCACTGGTTGCATTCAGGCTGGACATTATGAAAAACTTCTCTGAAAGAGTGGTCAGGTACTGGAACGGGCTGCCCAGGGAGGTGGTGGTGTCACCATCCCTGAAGATGTTCAAGAAATGCTTAGATGTTATACTGATGGACACAGTTTAGTGGGAAATATTGGTGATAGGTGGATGGTTGGACTAGATGATCTTGGATGTCTTTCCCATCCTTGGTGATTACATGATTCTATGTTGAAAAGAATTGCATGTAACAACAGACTATGCTTGCTCCTCATTTTGAAGTGGTTAACTGGCAGACAGGAAAGGAATGAAAAGACCCAATTCTTCTCTCTACTTGCCCTTAGGTGGGCTTTTTTTTTGTTTGTTTGTTTTTAGTTTTGCCATGATACAAAACCATTCCTTTAAGCAGCCCCTGAACTAGATTGTTTTTCTGTGTGCTGCTCAGAAAGCAACAGAACAAATTACCCAGATAGGCAAGACTGAGGTTCATGTTCCTATCTTCTTCTGATTCAGAGAATGAGCTGTACCTTTAGAAAAACACTTCTTCCAAGGCTCTCCTCATGTACGTAGAGGGGCTCATTTAGGGCAGAGAGGTCTCTCTTGCAGTCTGATCTATTCCAAAATTCTCTGCAAGGTGGTGCAAATCCTTGTTCCTCTGTCCCAAAATCATTCCCAGCAAAGACAATCTTAATGTGTCTGAATGTTAACAAGCTCCTATTATATTCCAGAGGAATGTCAGTACCCTGCAAGCTTCCCTACCCAAGAAACCTGTTGTGAATTCTCCATGTGAAGGCTGGTAAACTGAAAGCACAGCTGGGTTTTACCCTTCACAAATTTCTCCATCAGCTCCAGGTCTAGAATAGAGCAATCCTGCAAACCCAAAGCAGATGCCACTGAAAAGGAAAGCTGTGTGCATAAAGGCTGAGATGATAGAGGTAGAAGACCAAGTGGAAGCCTATACTTGGGATACATTTCCAGTATGGAAATTCCACTGTATTTTATCAGATAGCTATTACAGTAGTAAAGATTTTTATACTTGTATAAAATCTCACCATCCACAAGCAAAAATAAAATAAAATAAAAACACAGTGATGAGAGTCGCTGACACAGCTGTGTTTTTTCTGGGATCATACAGATCTACAGCACTGGCCAGGTGATTCAGAAGTCTCTGGTCTAAATGTGACCTAAGCATATGGTCTACAACTCTAGAAATGTGTTTGTTATGCATGCAGATATGCTCAAGACGGCTCTAATCTAAATCAGATAAGAACTGTTAGGACAGCATGATATCACGGGTTTCAGTCTCAGCTAGAAAATCAGGTACGTACTTAAAGTCAGTCTGACTGATGGCCACTGCATTGAAGTCAATATGTCTGCCAGAACCAGGTACCTTAATGCAGGAAATCCTGCAAACCTGTATCAGTTGCATGCAGATATGATGAAGATGATAAAGGGCCTGGAACAACTCTCTTATGAGGAAAGGCTGAGTGACCTGGGTCTGTTCAGCCTTGAGAAAAGAAGACTGAGAGGGGATCTTATTAATGTCTATAAATATAAAGTTCCGCACTAATGTGCATAAGGACTTCTTAATAGTGAGGGTAACGGGGCACTGGAACAGGCTGCCCTGAGGGGTTGTGGAGTCTCCTTCACTGGAGACATTCAAGACCCACCTCGATGCCTACCTGTGCAATCTGGTCTAGGGAGCCTATTTTGGCCAGGGGGCTGGACTCGACAATCTCTAGAGGTCCCTTCCAGGCCCTACAGTTCTGTGATTCTGTGATATGTTCTGAAAAATTTATTAACAAGAAAAAGTAACAAATAGAGGTAGAGTTTAAGCACATTCTTTCAAAAGTGGTTGGGAATGCTACCAGAAGTATAATTAAACTAGAAAGAGTTGGAAAGCATTAATCACACACTGAAAAGCTCTCTTATGCTAAGACACTTCACAAAGAACATTAGGAGAGCCTTAAGTAAGTTCTTCAGGTACAAGCTTTGCAAAAAAAAGCATAAATTAGCAGGAAATTGGCAGGACACACGAGGAAAACTGCTGGAATTGAGTTGGAAGTTGAAGCAAGCTCAGTGAGACTTGTTTTTTTTCTTCATATTTAGAAAAGACAAATTAGCTATTGGTATACTCTAAAGGTCAACTGCAATATGACAGGAATAAAAATGCTCTTAAGAATGCTTTTATTTCAGGGCTGTGTGTCAAAAAATTAGATAACTAAATAGTAATTTGACTTTCAAAGATATTCAGTATTCATGACCAATTTTTGATTCTGGTGGGGGGACCAATCGCACTAACACTCAACTATTTCACTTGCATAAGAATATCCATTAAGTTCAGTGGAATTCAGTGGACGTATTGATACTAGCCAACATCTTCACAGACGTGGTGCTTTTCATACATGCTTTTACATACATTATGCTTTTCAGACACAGGGTCTGATTTTTAGGTGGTCCTGTGTTGATCCAGGAGTTGGACTCAATGATCCTTATGGGTTCCTTCCAACTCGGGATGTCCTGTGACTCTATGAATGCATTTACATCCAGAATCAACTCAGAGCCAAAGTTTCACAAGTTTATAATCCGGGTTCTGGGTTTTATTTCATTTTTTGACATGAAGATGTTTCTGAAAATTTATCCTTGCACACAAGTTTGATTTTATTCCACTCACATCTGCTTTATATAACTTCAAAAAAGAACACTTCTTTTAAAATTAAACATTTTTTTTCTCTCTTTCTTTCATATTGCTGTGCTTAGAAAAATCCAGAAAACATGCCAACGTTCCTCAGAGGGTAAAGAAATTCTTCAGGTAAGCAATAGGAACTGATGAAAGCATCAGTTTTACAAAGGCTTGGCTGGATATACTCACTTGTCATTCACACTGTTAATCTCTGGAAACCACGGCGAAACTATCAACTTTGGGCAAGAACACAGCTAGAGCAGTTGCAATTGTGGCTCTAATAAATGAGCCCAGCCCGTGGCTGACAGGACTTTACACACTCTCTCCACCAGATAGTGCTGTTTCTCCATAGAGCTCGGAGGATTCGCAGGCCATGGAAAGGTCAGGGGCTGACTCAAGGTAACGAGCTGCCTACAGCTTGCCCGCTCCCTCCATGTCGCTGCCACTGGAAACCAAACAGAGAAGGCAGAGACGGGTTTAGAGGAGTAAAAGCAGGTGTTGAAAGGCTGTTCTTTGCAGATGACTGCATGCAGTTTACTACTCTGCTGTAGCCTTTGCAATAGGACACAGAAACACAGGTAGAGTGCTTTCTCTGCGGCAGAAATCTTGCATGTGCTGTATCTTGCCCTTAGCCTTGTGATACACAGAAGGAATAGCATTTGCTCTTCAGTTCTTAAAGAAGCAAAGCCTCTCAAACCCACAACAGAATTAAAATCAAGAAACAAATATTTTAAACTCTTTCAAGTGGAAAACGGCGCATGCAGTTGGAATACTTGCTGTCACTTAGGATTTTTCAGACTACTGCTCTCTTTGTTTTTCTGATGGCCTTTGCAGGAAGTTTTGTAACGCTGTTCACTGTGCTTCAGTTACTGGGTTTTAAGGATATTGCTCTAGGGTCTTTGGTAAGTTAGTAACAGCTTAGTGTAAAAGATAAAGGCAAGCTTTCCCAAAGTTCATTTTATATGCACGTAGGTCACTCTGAAAGTAATGCCTGTGTATTGCAATGAACAAGAGCTTACATGCACCAGCGGAGGTGACCCACTGCCGTCACCACTGCTGAAACACACCACCTATTGCCTCACTGTGCTCACATCTACTGTTTGGTCTCCATAAACGTTCAGCAAGCATTGATGAGTGCATTTCTTTTTCCATATGGAGGAATCCAATTCCACACCTCTGCTCCAACCACACTTCCATGTCAGACGTCACATTTCAGACTGCTCCTCTCCTGCCATCTATCACACGGCAATAAGATATAATGAAATATTGGTGGGGAGGTTCAGCCTCTACTGCCATATCACCAACATCCACCTCTGACCATGCAAGCCAACATAATAAAATAGGAGGTGTTACTTTCAAAGCAGCCCTCATATATCAAAAATAAAAATATTTAAGGTATGTGCATTTTCCTAACCATTGTAAGGATAGATATTACTGATGCTAAGTCAGTTTGTAAATGCTTATTCATGCAGGCAATCTCCTTAAAAAAGATGTGAAACCAAACCTTAGCTTGTTTCAATGCATGGAAAATGGAAAAGATCAGATGGGCCAAATTAGACACCAGTGCCTAAGTACTCGTGTATTTCCACTAGGTTAAATATATAATTAGTGAAACATGAGATTTATTGATATTGTTCTGTATATTGTGTTAATATTCCAGATTGATTCAGGCTGTTGTCATAGGGAGGTGTGACCTTGCAGACACACGGGGTTATTGAACTCACCATGGAGACCGTGTTTACTTACATCCTACCTGGGGCATTCAGACTATACATAGTTGCAGGTCTCTTACAAATAATCAGCCAAAATTAAACACTGTATCAGTTCAGCTTTTGCATTTTCCAATATTTGAGGAAATTGAGCATACTGTTTACATTGCTACACAAACACATCCAGAGGAAAAGTTTAATTACAGAGCTCTTCCTCGCACACTAGAATCGAGAGTGTGCAGCTGAATAAGTGGCGTGATCTACTCCAGGTTGTGAATGGGGTTGGGAGAGAAGGAGGGGGTGATCTTGGTGTTTCTGATGGGGCCCGTGAGCACACTCCTTTACAGAAATAAGTGATAGATGTATGACAGCCGCTGGGAGCGCAGGGAAGGCTGAATTGGGAGGGAAGGCTCCTATAATTGGGCCTTATCATGGCACTGTATCAAACGATGGCACTCAGGGACTGTCAGGATAATGAACACAGAGACGTTACCGTACTGCTTTTACTAGCAGATGAAGCAGCAACCGGCACAAAAAAAGGCTTTCTTCCATTATGTGAATGCACTCGTGACCCTTAGGCTTCATTAGTACCACATTTTCTACCTGGGAACTACTGTGGAAACACAGATGCCAGAGCTGTTTCATCAGCTCCACACAGCGCCTGCCTTCAGAAACACACGGTTACCTGATCGCTGCTGCTGCGTCAGGAATACGAGGTGGTGCAGAGCCAAGCCTCGGTGCTCATCTCTCACAGACTTCCTTGAGTGCATCCTGGCAGTTGGGCTCTTCCTTCACGCTGCCTCGAGTTCCCCCAGCTGCCCTCCTGAACACAAGAGCTGGCCTGACGTTTTTCTTCGGATAGTAAAGTCAGTTCAAAGCCCGTGCAAGAGCCCTTTCCCAGTGACTTTCTTAAAAAAGACGGAGAGACGGGTGAAAGCACCAACTCAAAATTGTTCTGGAGAGGAGGAAGCCGCGCTGTGCAAAGTTTCCTGATTGTTTAACACAGCAGTCAGCACCACGGCAACTAAGATGACCAAAATCAAATCGCTAATATAACAAGCGTGCCCTTTGAGGAGATTTATTTCCCCTTTCAGTATCTTTCCAGCACAGCCGCGATTACTCGCCGCGGCGCTTCCCCTTAGCGCCGGGGGCGGCGGGGCCGAACCGCGGCCGGGGCAGCGTAGGGGATGGAGGCGCCCCGCACCGCGGCCGGGCCGGGACGCAGCCGCGTTCCTCCCTGTCGGGCAGCGGGAGGCCGCTTCCCCCGGCGGCGCACGGCACTTCCCGGCGCTCGCACACCGCGGGGAAACTCTTCCTCCGGCCCGGCCCCCGCTGACGTAACGGTGCCTCTGCCGCCGCGGCCCGGCGGGCGGAGGCTGCGCGGCCCGGGGTTCGGCGCTGTCAGGCGGCGGCGGTGCTCCGCAGCCGCTGTTCTTCGCGGGGCCGGGGAGCGGCCGGAGAGCTCCGAGGGGCGACTCTGTACTGGGGAGGAGCTAACGATCCGAGCTCCGGGGAGAGCCGTTCCTCGCCCGTGTGGGAGCGGGCGTGCAGCCGCGCCCGGGTTGTGCAGGAGTAGACCCCGAGGGGCTATTTAAAGCCCGGGAGGAAGGCGATCGGGGATGTTTTTTTCCACGCCACTCTCATCCCGGGAGGAGGAGGAGGACGGAGGAGGGAATAACGACAGCGATAATAAAGAGTAATAAAGAATAAGAAATAAAATACGACGCGAATCGGTGAAAGGCAGCCGAGAGGGCCGGAGAGTCGTGAGGAAGGCGGCCCGGGCGCCGCTCCCGCCGCCGAAGTTTCCGCACGCCCTCGCGCTCCCGCCGCCCGCGCTCCCCGCACACGCACGCACACACACTCGCTCGCACACTGACGTCTTTTGCGCATTTCCTGCACGAGCGGCGGAGCGGCGGCGGGAGGCGGGCTGGGCTGCGCGCAGCGAGCGAGGGAGGAGAGCGGGAGGCAGGCAGGGAG
>PPHD01000323.1:28586-74472 GCA_002909625.1 Bambusicola thoracicus | reverse complement strand
AGAAAGAAAGAAAGAAAGAAAGAAAGAAAAAAGTCTTCATGTCCTTCTCATCTGTATGGAATTGGAAGAAACTCCAGTGAGATGGGTCTATGAGCCATTTCAAGTCATTCAATAAAGTGGCATTTTAGCAGTTTCCTCTCATTCTTTACACCTGTATTAAAGCTTTAGGATTAGCAAAGTCTGTCCTTAAAAAAAATAATAATAAAAAGTGAACAAGCAATGTCCTTCCAGCTTCATGGCAATATCACAAGGCTTTTCAGGGCAAAACATAATTTTAAGAACAGAGAATTTTCTTTTGACATAATTTTAAAATTTCACCCCATTCCAAAATGTCACTTTTTCATTTAAATCACTGCACTGTTTACAAACGAGCAGATATAAATTCATTCAATTATATGCAGAAAGTAGAAGTTTAATATACTACTTCACATTTAAATATTAAATAGTTTAACTAGATGGCATAATCTACCCTTCTCCTTTATGCAAAAAATCATTTTCAGGAGAATCATATTATTCCAAGCATCCTTTGTGCTCTACATGTAATAGTTATATAATTCTCTGCTAGAGATATTAATCATTTTGAGAAATTTCTCTTGGAAAACCCCAGTTACAGAAGACCAAATTGCATTTTCCAGGAATAAATGAAGGAGTAGCTTTTTCCCCTGTCTGGGCTGCATAATTTGCATGTCAATTGAGATTATCCTCATGATTTTGAAGTTACTCAATTCATATCAAGAAAGATAGCTTGCTGCTTCATACATATTTAACTTTATTGCACTATGCATCGTTTGATGTAAGATGGTAAACACTGCTGTCCCATGTAATTCTGACAGGTTTTCTGGTTGCTTGTTTAGCATGGCCTAGTCTTAAAAAAGACTAACCTTGCACAGGATAGAATTGATAACAAGCAAATATTCCTAGAAATATCTTTTTTAATGTTGCTGAAATTTTTATTGTAAACTGGGGCCATGCTATACAGATCAGTATGCATTTTCCTCCTTCGTTTCCAACAGTGAGGGATCCTTCAAATGTACACGTCCATGAAAATAGTCTCAATTTTTTTTCTTCTTTGTTCAGTATTTCTCTACCAACAAAAAAAGTTTCACTTAGGAAAAAGGAAATCTCTTTCAGGGTTTCACCAAGGAAAAAAATCCGTATAGATCTGTGATGCTATGGTCTGAGAAAAATGGACATGAAAGGGAAAAAAGATAAAACCAGATAACTCAAGGAGGAGAAAAAATAGGAAATAGTCTTTTGGAAGATGACAAAGCATTGGGCAGCATTGCTAAAATCTTGCAAGAAATGGACAAGACGACATCTCTATGGGAAACATAAGACCAGGATGTAGTGGGATCTCTCTGGGCTCTGCTACTTGGGAACCCGATTCACCACTGAAACGTCCAACCAGCAAGAAGGTACCAAGAACGAAGGGTTATGAGGCTCATTTGGGCACAGAGAAACGACACTTAATCCGAAAGCAGCAGAGCCATGACAGAAGAGCACCAGGACATTATTCATTACTTTGGTAACTTACCTGGAACATCCACTGAGATGATACTGGGGCTCTTGTGCTTCTCAATGGTTTCCAGGTGGCTCACATGGGACCAGAGAAGCTTGTTACTCTTCATGTCGGCAATCAAGCATGCTGTCCTGACCTCCTGGTCTCCCTCATTTTGATTCCTCCTGCTTGTGAACTCACAAATGACAAAAAAGCATAAAAATACATGAGATCGATAGATCTTCCTCAGTTAATTTTCTGTAATGCAATCTATACTACTTTGAAAAGTCATGTTTCATATCACTCAAGTAATATAATTATACTCATTTCCTTATGAATAACCCTAACAACATTATTTCAGTATCTTTGTAGCTGAGGCTCTTCCAGGATCGAAGAAAATTTATCTGCAATTAGGTTCAGTGACACAAAAGCATCAAAATACAGCACAGTGAAAAGGCAAACAAATGTGGGGTAAATGATGCCATGGGCCAGGTTTAGATGTGCTTCTCTGTACTGAATCCAAAATTTGTATAGCGAGAGTCAGTTCCACAGCACATGAAACTTTTAGGTTTTGGAATAGACTTATGCAGCCTAATTCAGTGATTAGTATGTTTGTTGTTGTTTGCTGTTTTTTAGCCTCTGATTCTATTCGTTATTTTTAAAAATAGCCAGCAATGTTCTAACTATAATTACAACAGCTTGTCATTTTCCTTTTTCTAACCAGACTTTGGTAGCATGTCAGCAACATGGAAACCCATTGCTATCAGCCTTTGAATGTTTCTGTGTGTTTATAATTGTCTAGATGAATATGCTGGTACACTACAGCCCCCGGGAGATTCTAGACTTAAGCATAAATAATTTATAGGGAAGGTATTTAAAATTCTGATTACAAATTAATAAATAAAAGCTTACTTGAATCTCCATTACTTCCTGTTATACATATAGCATAACCTCATAGTTACAGGCTTGTAGTATACCATGAAATATTTTTGAAATCATTTGGTGTTTCGAGCCTATTCCATAAAGAATTTGCATATCTTTTAAGTATCTGAGTTTTCTTCTGGCCTGAACACAAAAAAGTCTCCAGAGGCACAAATCTCAAAGTGAGTAATGAATAAATGGACTTTGCATACTAATATAACCCTATCCTTACATATTGTCTTATGAAAAGGCAACTTTTTATTGCTCCCCGTTTTGGCACAAATTGATGACTGCAGTGGATAGATGTGTTATCAGAGCTGCGTGAAGGAAAGCTCATCAAGTCCTGTTTTCTTCAGACTTGCTTACATAATGCAAAACCTGAAAAGCCTTCAGACAACTGTCAAAGAACTGAAATGTACCTATGAAGAAATTATTTCTTTTTTCCCTGCTTCTATTCTATAACACATTCTTAACACTGTAATGTCAATTTAAGAGAAGAGAAGCCATAAAAAAAAAAAATCTATTACTGTGAAAAATACTGCCAGGGGAATATAAGCAATAAGCAATCTGGAAAGTGATGCTCTGAACAAACAAATGCCTTTCTTTATCAGTAATAGTTTAAGTGTTTTGGTCACTGCCAAGTGCTCTCACTGTGGAGCTCTCACTGTCAGCAGGAAGATCCTGAGTGAATACAATGCAAACTAACAAAATTGCAAAATCTCTTCATATTCTTTGCATTTGGTTAAACTAAAATGACCAAAAGATAAGCTGAAATCTCAAAACAATCTCAGAATTTCCATATAAATGAAGCCAAAACATCACATACCTTGCTCTCAGAAATCTGTTGCTAGTCACAGAGAGATATAAATTTGGAGAAAAGACTCAATAAAGTAACAGCATAATGAACCTTTCTAAAACATTAAAAAAAAAAAAAAACAGCTCTAAAAAGCTGCAAAAGCAATGGTACTGACAATTCAAAATAAAAATACAAAATAACTGGGCATGGAATGAAAAGAACTTCTGGAGGTGTAGGGTGCCATCCCTCAAGGAAGGCTGGGCCATACCTAACTTACTGAGAACAAACGTTTGTTTAACCTCTGGGGCTTCACTGGAGATAGAGAATTGAGAGGATTTTTCACTGTTCAACTATCTTCAGCATCACAAAGCTTTTTCTAAAGCCTAACCTAAATCTCATTTGCTGAAAATTAATCCCATTATTTTGTACACCATTCTAGGGGACATGGAATAATTTATTACTGTCTTTGCAGTAATTCTCAAATGGCTCTAATTGTACTACCTATGCTTTTAGATGGTTATAATTTTAACTAAATCAGGTAATTGGAAGATTAACTACTGACTGAAAATTATTGCAGCTTAAATAAAATATAGCTGAGTCTCGCTCCTAAAAATTATGCTTTCAAAATATGAAGCCAGGCTAGAAAATTCTTTAGTTTAATCCATTATCAGGAGAGATAACCATAGTGAATTTACTTTGCAATTGTGGTATTATTCTCACGTATCTACTTCTGGGCAATTTAAAAGTGGTGGGATATAAGGCAATAGCTAATTCAAAATTAAATAAATATGGTTGTGAATAAAAGCTGTAATAGTTCCTGAGCCTACATGCTTAGGTGGATATTATGATTTGAATAAAGGAGCTACTTATGCATGTTAATTATAATGAAGCTAGTGTTTAATTACTTCCCTGAGCTGTGCATGGCTGTAAAAATGACTTCCCCACATTTCTGAGTGTTAAACAGTAATAGAGGCATAATGCCTGAGTATTGAGAGTCTTTGGACACAGTAAAGGTAATATAATCCCACCAGGTGAGGTTGTGCTCCAGGAATCTGGTGGTAAGGTCCAGATTCTCATCCACCAGGAGCTCACTCAGACATACATTGCGTATCATGCAGCTGCAACACCAAAATCGAACAATTGATTCACTAGAGCCTCTGCATAGGAATGGTTGCTCTACACTGTGGATGCTGCAAGAATGAAACTATGCCAAAGGATCTAATCTTGACACCTTTGTTTCCAGATTCCTTAAAAAAAGAAAAGAAAAAAAGAAAGAAAAAAAAGCTAAATATTATTTCAATATTTCAAGGCAGATTTAAGGAAAAATATTTTCCAAGCAGATACTGTGAGAGAATCTGAGAAAGATGTAAGAAGTTGAGAAGTATGTCCCAGAAATTTGGCTGTTTGAAAGTACATATTGGTTAGGAGGAAAAAAAAGGTTGAAGAATAGTTTTCATCTAAAGGTCTAATCAAAAAGGTTTAATCTATGATAGTAAAATGTATTGATTTTAGCAGTCCAGGATAGTGGACATTAAAGGATTTGAATCAACAGTGTTTAGACAGGACAACTGTAGTTGGAGAAATGGCAAATTGCCACACATCCCTAAACTGCAAGAGAAAAAGTTAGGCAAGCAAAATACCCAGCATCATTCTGTGCCCTGAAGAACTAAAGCCCACCACTGCATTTGCTGTATTCCTGCCTGGCCTATTGACCTATCTTCTGTGTATATCACTGTATGCCTTATGCAAGACATCAAGACTTAGCTTAAGGGTCAAATCAAATACACTTAATAAAGGCTGGCAGATTCTAATATATAAAGTACTTACTACAGAAACATCAGACAACGGATTTGATTTTCACTCTTACGTATAAGTGAAATATTTATTCTGCTTAAGGCTTGTGCAACCTCTTTGACACCAACTTCATCTGGTGATACAAGAGAGACTCTGACCTTACTGGAAGAGTAAATTTTCTCCTAGTCTCAGTACACAATAGGAATATTTCTTACGACTTTTCTGGCCGGAGATCATGCTCAGAGGTTTCTCTTGCAGTATAATAAAAGAGCTAAACAATAAAAAATTCTTGTGATATTAATAAGTAAAGTTGATGAGAAAGTCCTGTAGTTATCAGGGCTCATACTTTGAAAGAATATTAAAACACTTATTTTCCTTAATAAAAAGCAAAAATAATTTCTTCTCAGTACACATACCCACTCCCTGAGGGTCTTCCATCAATACTTACAATGCTTGCAAGGTGTACTTCATGACAGAGTTTTCTCTGGGCAGCAAGGCACTGTCCATCATTCATTACATCATTTATGACAAACATGGTGCTTGAGAAGACTTAATATGTTTCCAATATACTTCAGACTCTCTAGATGAGAAGAAAAGTGCATATCTTTAATAACTCCCTATAGTACGATCCAACTGTTTAAAAAATCATCTGGGAAGGTCTCCATGTGGCAATAGCCCACTAATTAAATACTTACAGATAATGTTTACTTTATTTAGAATCAGAAATATATATTTTCCTGTAATTCAGGCAGTTATATTGCTATCTAGGTAGTCTCTATCACATGGAAATAACTTTTCCTATAAAAATGTTTTGGGTTGTTTGTTTTTTTTTCCTTTTCTGGTATTAGTACTCTGTTGATTTAGTTCAAAATCAGATAAATCAATTAATTCATCCTTATCCCATACCTCCAGTGCGTTTCCTTCTGTCACACGGACACACACACACTGATATCATTTCCAGTCAATATCCTCCCTACTTTCTCAGCCATACTTTGCTGTTGCCCTTCTATTAGTACCCAACTTTGGGGTGTGGGGAGAAAAAAAGTTTGCCTCTTCTATCTATGCATGATTAGTTTCCCTCTGCCATTCCCAAAAAAAAAAAATAAGTATGAATTGAGCCCAGAGTCCCAGGACTCTCCTATCTGCTGCCACAGGATGAAGAGGGCATTTGTGTCTTCTTTCTTATTTTCCCTTTCTTGTTTTTCTTCGAAACTCTTCTTCCATTTTGAAGAGCTATTTTTATTTGACATGCCCTGTATAAGCATTCCCTGAGGACCCTCAACCAAAATTGTCTGATACTACAGACAGCTTTTTCCTTTTGTGATATTTAAGCCTAACTTGGTGGCAAAGCTGTTATTTTCAGCTCATCAGAAAAGCTTTATTTTTTCCCCCCAATTCTAGGGCCACGTTGCAGCCCTTGTAATTTATTATCAGTATAAATCCTTTCCAGTTCAGCCAAATTCTATTATAAACCTCATGTTTAGCTCTTAATAATTTTGTTTACAAAAACTGATCTGCCTTGAAAATTTCCCATATGACTTTTTTAAAACAAAGGACATTTTAAAGAGCATTCTGAGGAACACATTGACATGGTCGTCCATTTTTAATAACCATCTGAATTTAAATTATGCAACCGCAGTTTTATTTTTTTAGAGGTTGCAATTTTGCACAAAAAATAAATAATGAAATATATTATGAGGAATTATTTTGGAATAAGACTAGGCATTTTCTATGAAATGAAGGACAGGCAAGCCACTTACATTTGAATTGCTTAAAACTACCCACTTTGCAATGCTAACCAATCATATTTGTTGTTCCTTTTCAAACCCCTCACTCTGAGACTTCCCACCTGTGAGTTGCTGGACTGCAGCCTATGAGCTTTTTACTTTATGGTGGACTGGACTCGCTGCTAAGGGAAATCGTTATGTGCAAAGTCACAATGGCAGAACAGTCTTTTAGGAAAATAAATTTTATATATATATATATAAATCCAGAATAAGCTGGGGACCATGCCTGAACTGGTGCTTAAAGACCCAGTGTTTGATCCAAATAGTCCAGGCTAAAGTAAATATGACTCATTTTGCAGACCACAGAATATGTAAGTAGTGCTAAAGATGCTGAGTGGGCATTATTTTCTCCTAGAGAAGTGATTATAATGTTTTATCTGTGTTTATGTGTGTTCAACATGATCTATAAGAACCTTGATCCAGAAATGTAAAAAATAATCCATTTAGAAATAAAAGTAACAACCAGGAAATAATCCATGGTATATTTATTTTTAGCTCTAGTGCTTTACAGTGGAGATTTCAAGATCACCTTTTAAAGTAGTATCAGCTCGTGTACCAAAAGTTCCCTCTTTTTCCAAACATGTCCCTTTCGTTTAAGTGGAACACTTGCTGAAGCGTGGACAAGTTATGTTGAACACAGAGATGGTTCTTCTAAAATCAAAGTTAAAAATAACAACAAGAACCACCCTTCTGCGACGATGCCAAGAAGTTTTAAAAATAAATTTCAAAGCTATGAATAATATATTTCACCATGTTCTATTTCTTGAGATAATTAAATGCAGTATCTAGAGAGCTGCAAATTTCATTTTGATATATGCTTTCTTAAAAGCATGCCCAATCACCTAAGTAAGAATATTTGCATTAAATGATGCATACTAAATACTGATGTTTAACAGAATACCATAACATGTTGTGCCAGAAGGAAAAACATAGAGAAATAGCTTTGGCTCTTTTAACAAATCAATTTAAAACAGAATTTCTAGAAACATGAAGTGGCCAACGTTATTTTTTAGAAATGCATACGTATATATGACACAGAGCAACATAATTTGGGGGGGAAAATACCCCAGTAGCTAAAATAAAATGTTACTGCTGTCATTATTACTAGCTCTACGGTCAATCATTGCTATCTAACATTGGAGATGGATAGCCAGAAGAACTGGGTTGGAGTTCAAATTATATAAAATAGAATATATGTGCTTACAAATGAAGAAAACAACCAGAATAACATGGAGAAAAAAAAGGACTTGTCCTTTATGAATCTGTTTTTTACTTAAAGGCCTGGCTTACAGGAGCAGTCGGCATGAGCTATTTAGGTGAGGATGTGCGTTTTTAGAATACAGAATATCGTTAACTTCCACCAGTCCTCTGGCTGTACCGAGAATTTTTCCTTAGGTGTGGCAAAGGCAATATCATTTCTCCTTACTGAGAATCACTGATACATTATAACAACAGAATTTGCCATTCACTGCATTACAATGACTTGCTTTCTGTAATTTGCCATTAGTATGCTTCTACCTGAACAGTGCAAATTATGAACTAAATTGCCACAGGAAAAAAATGATGAACCTATTTTATGAGTCCATCTAAAAGCAGACTGCTGTAGTCTCTTTGCTCGTAATAATGTTAATTCCTCTCTTCCCAACGATTTCACTTGTCTTTAAGTCACGAAAAGGGCAGTATGTACTGCAACCTTTATTACTTCTGTTTCATAAACAGGTTTTCTCCTCTCCCTCTCTCTGCAATGAAATGGTTTTGACTACAATAGAGATTCAACCTAATGAAGATCACAATAAACAAATAAAAAAAGAGATAGATCTGTACCTCTACAGATTTCAGTACTTCCAAGAATAGATATATCTTCTCAATCAGGACATCTTTATTTGTGTGTTGGTATAGTATGTAGTATGCATGTACCTCTCTGAGAGATGCTATGCTTGTTGAAGGGAAACTCTTCACACAATCCCTGTTGGCCTAATATCAACTTCAGCAAAATCTTTGTTGTTCCTTGACAAAGCACTGACAAACTGCTGCTTCTCATAACTGGTCTTCTCTCTCATGAAAAACAATTGCTTAAGACATTCAAATGGGAAAACATACTTGCATCTGCAACTCCACCAGCTGTCTGTCTCCCCTCTGAAAATAAGGAAAGAGAATATTTCATTGTAAACTGTAAGATGCAAATGTTCAAAACACATAAAAATGTTCTTTGAATAATGCTACCTTTATTTGTGATATTTTATGCACAATGGTTCTTCCTCTCAAACTGTTATCTGTTAGATATTTGTAAAAATCTGAGGCATTAGACTCCTTTTAATGTGATATTTTTATTTGTATTCCTAAGTGGATGGCTGGAAAACAAGGTTATATGATCTGTATTATATTTGTGGTACTAAACTCACAGCAGTAAATTCAGCATATTTGTGATAACAGCAAAAGTTTTGATAACACCTTTGGTCACATAAAGATATAGAATAGGTAACCCTTCACCTGTCACCTATCACTGCACTTATTCCTATCCCAAAGCTAAAAGTTCTCTAGTTTTCATTGATGAACTTTGATGTGATTTTGCATATCATTTGTCACTGCTGTTTGACATTTTCCTAGATCTGTTTTCGGGTGTGTGAGCATCTTGGGGAGCTCCTAGACCCAAGGAGCAGCAGTGATCCATCAGAATGGAGTGAAGCAGGAGCTACTCTGGATGTGTGTATTTTTCCCACTAGGGGTGGTGGGATGCTAAAAGCAGTGAAGAATTTGCCCACGGCCAGGATAAGCAACCGCCCTAATGCTAATAAAGTTGCTTACTTTATTAATGAGTGCAGCTACGCCTAGGTGTATTTATTTGATTTAAAGAAGAGCTTTGAGACATCTCCATGATGCCTTTAATAGTGTAGATTTTATGGTGATATATGATAATGCTGAAAAGACCTAATAAAGGATTGTTCCTGCTGCAAATATACTGCAGATCAGGTTACATGTATGTCCTAATTCTTTGTTCTTCTCATGATCCTCATGGCCATTAGAACCACCACCTTTATAAATCCATAAATCATTTCTTCTTGCTCTAAATTCTGCTTAGCAGGGCACATAGCATTTCCATTCCTTTCTTTCAGTTTTCCATCCTGCAATGAGCAAAATATTTCTCCTAGGATGGATAATATCACACTTGAATAAACCACCTATATCTTTGTATTATTTCCTGCTTTTTATCTACTCCTTTTAGAAGACATCACAGAGTGGGCACAGTAAATAAGTCTCTTTTATCAGAGAACATTCTCCCATATTAAATTTCTCATTCATTCTGGAACCTACAGGCAGCTTAAAATATACCTTGTGTCAGTGCCATCACAGCCTGGAGACACATTGCAAAGACAGGAAGAGATTGACTTTCTGATAGCTATCTGCCTGTGATAATAGTATAGAAGGAGTGTCAGTCATACTCCACACATCTGTTCCAGTTCTGAAGAAATACAATCTAATCATTTTTTATGATTAGCATGAGTATATTGGGCAGAACCCCAGCTGATAAACAAACGTGATATTTCTCTCATTTTTCCAATATAAGTTTGTAGTATATTATTCTAAATATCATGTTGTCTAAAGCCATTGCAGCATATGCAGGTGATTTTTATTTTTTTCTCCTGAAGTATCATAGGATCATTGTGGGCCTCTCACATAACTGCTGGGAAGTTATTCTCTTTAGGTCACTTCTGGCTCTTCCTTCATCCTGCCTAGTATTAAATGTCTGCAGTTTCACAACTCTTACACTTTTAGACAGACTTTGAAATCCAGCAGTGGAAACATATCAAAAAAGAGCATTTTGCCTCTTCTGTTGATTTTAACTCAGACAGCCATGGAGAGGCCGTACTTCACATTTCAACTAAATCAAACCACAACTCTGTGTTTGATCTCCTTTGCTGTCCTGTTTATACTTTGGCACATAGGCTTTTCTAGAATTAAATGTCCTTCAAAACATAACTACCTTGTGTGCCACTCTGCCCAGACTAGTGATCTAACAGTCATTTTACAGAAAGAAGACAGGAGAGAAAGGGAACAGGCTGCTCAGTTTTGCTTTTTAGTTTGTGTACCACTCTTCACGTTTACTTGCGGTTATCGGTATCACAGCAAAACCTGACCATGTATATCGTTCTCCAGAGCTCGCTGGAACTGAACTTGCCCCATGGAGTAAACAGCTGCAGCAGCTACTCTATTTTGGTCATATGTTACAAATCACTTTTAAACCATCCTACAGCAGCAGATTACATACACTAAGCAACTATTCTTCCCTGAGTCTACAAAACAAAGAGAAAGAAACAACGTTCTTCCAGAGCCGCAGCCACAGTAAATCAGAGTTCTGTAGACTTAAACAGAGAGTTGATCACCCTCATATCTGAAGGCTGGTTATCTTGGTAGTGGTGGTGCATCACACAAAAGCTTACCAGTTACCTTATGTTGGAATTCTTCAACTTTATTTTCACTGTTAATGGAATATGGCAAGCTTTTATTTCTAAGAGGTCCTCACATGAATCTGGACTCCAAATCTATTTCTCTAGCATTCAGTTTTCAGATTTATTAGAAATCTGATATGTTCCTAAAAGTTTTCTTCATGAGTCAATAGACAATTAAGATTGTACGGGGCTGATAAAGGTCACAGATAAATAGCAAATACGTAGAGAAAATATTTTATAATTTCCTCATCTGCTTAGGACAATTAATTCTGGCTTAAGTATTGTCCTTGTTTGGAATTTTCATAAAAAAAGCTTCAATTTTTTTTTATCACAAAAATGAAACACTCCTGGTACAGATTAGGTAACTAGAAACTAAGGCCGTTCATTAAAGTATTTGAAGCTAAGACAGTAAACAGAGAATAAGCATCCACAACAAGCTTTCCTTTGCAGTGACAGAGTAAATAATACAAGATTCAATTTTTAAAGATAATAAGGTAAAGGAAGATACAAATTGAATACCAGTTTGCTTTGGAAAGCCTTGAGGAAGCTATACTTTTCATGTAAAAATTCTGGTTTTGAATTAGCAGGTTGTTTCATCTGCCAGATAAACATAATTGAAGAAAAAGGTTTGCAGAGAAACTAGAAGCAGGCCCTGTCTTTATCCATTTCTTATCTCTTAGTTGCAGTGCCATACCATTATTCAAAATAAGCAGCCACTGCTGGAAACTGATGAGGAGGTCAGTGTTTGTGAGGAGCCATGAAAAGATTTTAATTTGGCAAGTAGCTAAGGGGAAAGAAACTACCTGGAGCCAAGCCTGATTGCAGAACTGAATGGTTACAGCTTCTATCCTCTGTGCATAGAGAATGTAAAAGGCTGCAGAAAAGTTCTTTCAGAAAAGTCCAGCCAGAGATGCATGCCCTTAAATTTACCTGTCAGTAAAAATTAAAACAAACAAACAAACAAACAAAAAAACTCTTGGAAAAGAGTTTCCTTTTGAATTCTTTGAATCCATTGGATTTCTCATGCTTATTCATTTATCTATGTCTTACCCAGCGCACAAAGTAATAATGCTAAAAAAATAATAAAGAAAACAAATAACGGCATATTAAATGTAGGTTGCTATACAAGTAATGCCTCTTGTTTATTTCTACATATTCTCAGCTACAAAACACTCTTTTTAGAGTTGCAGAATCATCAAGGTAAGAAAAGACCACTGAGGTCACCAAGTCCAACTGTCAGCTCACCTCCACCGCTCCCACTGACTACGTCCCTCTGTGCCACATCTCCACGGTTCTTGAACACCTCCAGGAATGGTGACTCCACCACCTCTCTGGGCAGCCTGTGCCAGTGAAACACAGGAATAGAGAAAGTTAACATTTAGCTGGAATTTCCCATACAATACCAAATAGTGTATTTCTTCTTATAAGGTATTAGAATTTACCTGAAAAAGCAGTGACTCAATTACTTCTCAAAGCATTACTCCTGACAGTTACTAGACCAAAACTAGCACTAGAGAGAAGAATAAAAGCAGAGCTGAAGCACTCAGAAAAAGTGTCAAACTTTTAATTTACACCTTTGTCTTAAATGAGTTTATGGGATAATTAATGATCTATTACATTCTGCTATTCCCTTTTATAATGAGAATTCAATGCCACGAAACTGGCTGAGTAGAGGTGAATGAGAAATACAACTAAGTTAGAAACATTTTGTATTATTCCCTCTAAACAATCCATGGTAAAAGGAAGACTTCAAATTAGGTTACCTGAATTAATTATCTCTGAGCTATTTTCTTTTTATTAGCTGTTCATGAAAAGATGTTCCTACTTTAAATGTAGCGAATAAGCCAGTCAGGATCTTTTGCAGCAAACATCAATGAATCTACACTGGTTTATCTAAGGTCTTGCCTTCTATCTCGGAAAAGCTCAGTATTCTAACCTCTGTATACATAGTGGCATTTCTACAGCCATTGGATGAAACACGCCTTTAATCCAAATACATCAAACAACGGGTGCTAGATAAAACAAGAAAACCACATTTTTAAATATAAATAAGTGTTTTCACACCCAACATCCATTTTTTTCCCTAATGATTTGTGTCTGCAGTATACATATTTTGGCTCACCTAGATGTTTAAAAGATATGAAAATGATTTCCTTTCACATATAGCAGATAAATCAATAGGATGTGAAGATGAAGGTCCATTAAAATGATTTCTGGTGACATCACTTTTGCTTGAAAGGTTCTACAATGATGACCCTGGAATTTCTCTGTAAGAGGCCATTCAAACAAAAGAATATAGTAAAACCATATGTCTTTTGTGGGTTTAAGCTATAACTTCTTCTTTGTAGGAGAGTTGTATGTCTTAATATTTCTGCTACAGTTACAGACACAATTTGCTGGGACAAAACCAGAAAGCAGAAGAAAAAAAAAAAAAAGCAGGTATATTATTTCATTGTTCATTTTAAATAACCCCAACTGACTCTCAAGCAAATGAAAGCTACAGTTTAACACAAGAAAGCTCACCTATCCAGTGTTTCTGAAAAGCTGTATACGAAGTGGTGTATAGATGTTAAAGGTGTCCTATCCATTGTACAACTGTTGTGATTACTGTAGATCTAATAAAACAGCTCTTTAAAGTCTTCTAATGAAATGTCCAGAAAGATCCCCAAAAAGGATTCATGATTTTAGGACTGCAGATATTATGTTATAAGCATCATGTTCAAAGGAAATTTCAAGAGTGACTTGAAAGGGATATAGTGTGAGATGGCTTTGCATTGCTCACGTTGACCTGCTTTGTCTTAGCATGACAGGCAGCATGAAATAAGTATAGAGCATCTTATTTGGAAAATGTCACAACTGAATTCCCAAGTGCAGTATCAGAATCTCTGGCTGTTCAGAAAGCCTTGAAAAAGCACAGACAACTTCTGAAGATGGCTGAAGCTAGAGACAGGCAAAGTTATATGCCATCCTCTTAACTCCCTTCCATCCAGTTCACATGCATTGAAAGTGAGCTGGGTAAGCCATCTCCTTAATAATAGCTGAAACAGGAAGAATGGGTAAGGTGGGCAAGGGAAAGAGCATTTTATTTTATCCTGAGATGCAAGGTGATGAAACCTACACAAGATTTTTAATGTTTGAATAGGAAAAGCAAATTTTAGAGCTATTACACAGACCACAAATCATGGAGATAGGTTGCGAATATCAGAGTTGAAGTCAGGCATGCTGGCAGGGAACACTGATATTTTCCAATGATGACTGATAATGTCAATGGTAAGAGAGCTTTCAGAGGCATAGATTGAAGACCTATGCTTTATCAAGTTTAGATTGATACCAGGTGACGGGGATGGCATCCCTTCCTTTTGTTGTACCAACTGCACCACTCAGTTTGGTGCCACCAGCAAACTTGCTGAGGGTACTCTTGATCCCACTGGTCATGCTACATGCTTGATATTTTTCTCTTCAAATGAACTATTAATAAACTGTGGAGACACGAGAGACAGGATGCGGAAGAATGTCTGAATTTTTTGAGGAAATTATGATAAAAATCAGCTGTGAAGGATATGAGCAATCAGGAATTCATTGATGTTGTTAGACTAGAAATAAGTAAAAGCCCAAGTGCCAGGATCTGACAGACTTTAGAAAGACAACAGGGACTGCAGAAGGGAAATACGGAACTCAAATGCTCTGGGAGAGCTGGACAGCATAGAGATCAATTGATCAAATTCTCTCCTGTAGAACAGAAAAATACTATGAAAATCCAGTCAGTGAAGGAAACCATCCACTAGACAGATTGTGGGAAATTGTACTCAGTTGCCTGAGAGATTGCCATGACCACAGCATTTCCACAGTGCCCATATAAATCAGAGGGATTCTGTGGCTTCAGAGACTTTGGCAAGCTCAGAGATCTAAGCAGATCCTCAGAGAACATCCTCTGATGTCTCAATGTCTTTTTGTGCCATACATCTCCCCAGATGTGAATTTTAATTAAACAATACAACTACTCTGGCTCCTCTGATCTTTTTTCCTTCTTGTAATGGGAGAAATTGTTATCTGACCATTTCTAAAGCACTGAGAAAAGACTGAGACAAATGTAAACATCTGGGTCATCTTATGGCTAGAACTTTGTTAGAAGGCATAAATGTACAATTTCTGTCAGATATTTTAGTATCTGTTTTAAATAGCAACTCGATCTTTTTTTTTTTTTCAATGTAAACCTTATTAAGTATTCCCCAAAGAATATTATCATTACAATTGTCATCAAAATCACTGCTTGTGGACTTGTGATAAAAAAAAATAACAAAAAGTCTGTACGGTATCTGCTCTTGATTTTCTTTTGTGCTATGTATCTTATAGAGAAAGTTTGAAGAGGCAGCTTCATGTGAAATCTTCATCCCAAAAAACTAAGACAATCGTCTACAAGGAGAAAGTTATTATAAAACCAATCAGTGGAAGTCTCTAATATAACAGTTTAGACAGTTTTCTCTGGACGAAGGGCAATATTGCTTTGAAGTACGGGGATTACCATCAATTTGATGTGCTGCCAGTGCCCTCCTATGGTTGACTACTATTTTCAGATTATAGCAATGCTAAAACTCATAAGCATAATGGAAATCAATCTGGAGGCTTTGAATGGTCTCCTTACTTTCTTACAAATGAATTTCCTCCACTGACTGAAAGATATTCGTAGTCTTTCCATTTGATTGAGAGTGATCTGGAACAATTTTTGGCATTCTGTTTTTCAGTGTTGCCACTGCAGTTACATAAGGTAAGACTGTATAGAACTAACAAGGTTTTTCTCTTTGTGAGTATATACTTGTTGACCTTTTTCACTCTAAAGTAGCCAATATCCTGATGATAACGAATGCTGTTTTATCAGAACCGTCCCCCGATAGTAGCATCCATAATACTTAATTCCATATTTCCTACTTCTCACTTCTTAACTTTTGAAATTGTTATTCTTTTAGAGCTGTCATTACTGTACCAAAACCATAGTTATTGTACATAGTTAGTGTACAGCACTGCAACAATTTATCCTTGTCTGGAAGGAAGATCTCCAAAAACGGTCTTAATCTTTCTTTTTCCCCCCACTATTTTCTTTTCTTTCTTTTCTTTTTTTTTTTTTTTAAGGAAACTTACAAACAAAATTACCAAAATTTGCCTAGATTCTGGAGTTAGGATAGCTGTTCATTTCTGAATCAGCGTAAGTAGTTCCACATTATTAAGTAACACACAGAAGGAGCTTTATGTTAATAATTTGCTATCGTATATGTTCCACTCTTCAGCTTTTGTAGTAATTAAGCAACAGATTTGTTGTCTTCCACAAGTGCACACTGAGCTACCAATGACACAAGCACAGTTTTAGACATTCTAAACTGACCAATCAAACTAAGATTTTACTGACTACTGAATTTCAGGCAGACAGAAAAGCACATAATTAACTTGTTTTCTGTAAAAAACTGCTTTCTTGTTGATCACAAGAACTTTCTTAGAGTTTTAAATATTTTTATGATCTTTGTTTTAAGCCTCTGCTAAGATAAATGATGGGGGTTAAATATTTGCAGACTTCAAGTAGACTATGTAATCACATTTTGAGACATAAAGTAAATGCACCTCATTTGTTAGAAAAAGATCAGAGAAAGGGAAAAAAAAAAAAAAAAAAAAACGGAAGGAATGGCCAAGCTGCTTCAAAAGGTAGGTTGTACAAGTTGAGCAGTAGCTTTCAGATATCTGAGAAAGATAAGACAAGCAGAACATAAGAGACATACAGTAAGACAGACCAAAAAATGGTCTGTGATTCAAAAATATTTTACTAGTAGGTTTTTATAATTTTATTACCTTTTTCCTCAAACACGTCAGGAGGAAACGATCTTTCAAAATGTCTCTAGAGTCAATAGATAATTTAGATAATTTCTGTCTTTGTATTCAATTTGTATTGTAGAAGAGCTTATGTAGACTCCCACACTGGAATCCTTCATGGCTGGAGAGTCACTGGACACATGAATCAAAGCGAAGCAGCAATAAATGTTATGGGAAAAAGAACAAAATTGAATGGGATCGACTTATATCAATCAGCATTTACCTAAGAATTAAAAAGGAGTTCAAGGACCTGAAAGTTGAACAACTGTCAGTTGTATATGAAGCCTCACTTAAAAACACTAAGAACAAGAAAACAGCAAGTATGGTAAAGATAATTCATTTTAAATATATATACATTCTATGATGGATCCAATGAACTACTTAAACTTAACATGAAAACAACAAATCAGGAAAATCAGAAGAAAAAGAATCAATATGGGGAAGGTGGAGGTAAATACTTAGGGAACAGTGAGGAAGAGTCAATTTTCTTTTTGAAAAGAAAGTATTGTACATGAACAATATGGCTCAAAATATGGTTGTAAGGTTGTTTCAAACTAAGTTTGAAAATGTATTATTTAAAGTCTAAGTCTAATAATGGAGTCTGACGTGATTCCAGTGCTTTAAGAGTAACTTAAGCATCTTTCATGCAGTGGAGGAAAAAGAAAATAATAATCTTTCCAAGACATATAGAAACAGGCTTATTTTCTGAAAATATTCTGCTGGTGGGCAGCCCACCACTTTGTTCTATAGCTTTTTATGTCTGCTTTTTTTTCTATCTGAAATGTAGCACTTGAGTTGGGTTGTATTCGAGCTTGATGATTTCAGCTCTCACTTTCCCATGTGTATTAAGCTTGCTCTGCAAAATGATTGTCCTCTCTGTTTGATGTCCTGAGTAATCAAATGCAAAAAACTGTGGTGATTTCATCAGACCGTTTTTTTGTTTTGTTTTGCTAATGAGACAGAAAGCAGTGCTAAAATACTTTCATGAATCAACATATGCATATGCTATATTTGCTCTCTACTGATTATTCAATGAGTCAGATTGTCAACGAAAAAATTAGCTTGGTCTGACATAATTGATTTTGACAAATCCAATTTTATCGACTTTATTACCTTTTTTCCCTCTGCTCCACAAATTGCTTTTTTTTTTTTTTAATAATTTTTCAAATTATTTTGGTCTGTTCCAGAGTTTGCTGTATTTCTTTCACAATGCCCAAGTAAATAAAGTTATCCTCTATTACCAGATTCTGTCATTTGAATGAATTTGGTGAGGGCTAAAAAACTTTTATCAATCCACTTGCTATGCACTGCAAGATGTTTCCTCTCATTGGCATCATTCGGAGGAAAGCATGACTGTTCCTAGATAATTTAGGAACATTATCCAGGCAAGTCATTCAGGAAACCAGTTATTTTGCACTAATTACAATATGTTTTGTTTCAAATTTACCTTGAGAAGTGAAAACCCTGTTTTTATACAGCAAGACCTACAAAGCTACTGTACAAAGCAAGTACAGGGAACAATACAAGGAGTAAAAGCCCCTCTCCTATTTTAATTAACAAGGCATTCTAAACCACTGAGAATCCAAAGGCACCAATGTGCTTTTGGGATCTGGAACAACTACAATAGTGTAAGAGTTAAGTAAATTATCTAATGGCTTCCTTTGTTATAAGTAAAGCATAATTGCAGCTCTGCTGGGTAACACATTGCACAGTCATGATTCAAAGCTTTCTTTCTGCTTTTTCTACTATACCATCTGCTTGTTCCTTACAGAGCTTCAGTCTGGCAAGTGACCCACTTGTTGCAATGCAGCTTGGCAGAGAAGTGGCATTACAGAATACTTTGTCTATCTGTATCTCTGCATGTTCAAATTTAGAAATATTCATAAAATTACCTTTTTAATGGCATGAAGTAAACAGTTTTTTTTTATTTATTTCCTAGTTAAAATACTAGTTCTAAAGCCAGTTCCCACTCAGATGCTTTATGCACTCAAATACTACTTTTAACATCCTATGATTTTTTTTCTTTTAATGGCCCACTTGCTGGGAAATGTCAAGTTTTTCTCTTAGAAAACTCAGAAGAACAGATTAATTAGCAGTATTACAAACAAAATTGTATTGCCAATCATTGTTACAGACTAATGGGTAATTACATCAAATTACAGTGAGATAAATGATTACTCTTGTTAACTGCAAATATTCTGTTTTGCAACTAATAATTTTCTAAAATATACAAATGTAAACATAAAAACAACTGAAGCTATATCACTGAAGAATTTCATTTCACAAGTTGCCAAGAAGGATGAAGATGAGAAATAATTAAAAGCGAATGAATAATTGGAGAACACAGTGTTGCTATATCTTGATGTTTCTGGGTTTTATTCAATTTATCATCTTTTTCTTATGCAAGAATGAAGATATCGAAAACATCTTCATATAAAAAGCAACAGGGAAGGAGAGAGAGACAGGAAAACCACCAGCAGGCTTAAGCAATGCAATAGAAAGGCTTAAAAACATCATCTCTAAGCATTGTGTTTGAGTATCTTAAGTAATAAGAACTTGAATGTACCAATTAAGCACCACTCTTGTTACATGAACTAGAATATCCTATGTCAAAGCCTCTATGAGATATCTTTGGAGTTGTGGTACAAATTGAGAGGAAAAAGAAATTTTTTACTCAGAGATATAAAGCTTGAAGATATGCAGCTGCCAGTGGTTATGAAGTAATGTAATTAACCACAGTGTATGGCAGGTACATTTAAATAATGTGGTTGCCAACATAGAATTCATTATAGAAGAGTAAACCAATCTTTGAACCTATGAGAAGGAAAAACTGTTATTTGCTTTCATTGATTTGAAGTGCTGGACCAACCATGGCTGGATTCAGTAGTACGTATGTGGGCACAAGACCGAAAATGCATACCACCAATATCATGAGTATCATAGGATGTATAGGATTGCTATATTTGTCAGACATCCTGCAGAACCATGAATGGCCTGTTTTCACCACATCCACTGAACAGTGTGAAAACTGCTAAGCTCAGTATCAACCTGGTATTCAGACTGCCTAGACTAAAAAGAAACCCACTGACAAATACTGTGTTGAGTCCTTCTCTGTGGTGTGGCTGAGCATATCCCACTGCTGGACAAGGTGAGATTTACAGACAGGATCTTGGGTGGCAGCATGTAGGGCCAGCAAGAGAGGAGTCTGCAGTGCCATGCTCCTTGCATGGTTGTGCGATGGAGAAGGCAGCTGAAGATGAAGGAATTGTCATAACCACCATTAATATGTGAACACACATCACCAGAATTATTCTCATTGAATTTAAAGGAATTAAATATGTAATGATAATGAACCACTCAAATCCACAGGAATTTTTGTCTGTTTGTTTCTTTAACATAAGGTAGTGAAGCCCTGGCACAGGGTGCCCACAGACATGAATGCCCTTGTCCATGGAGAAACTCAACATCAGGCTGGACAGGGCTCTGAGCACCTGATGGAGATGTAGGTGTCCCTGTTCATTGCAGGTGGACTGAAGTAAATGACCTTTGAAGACCCTTTGAACTCAAATGATTCTGTGACTCAGAGCATTTGAAGACCAATTTGGAAGAGACCACTTACCAGAGTCCACTTTTCTTAAAAAGGCATAAATTTTGTGTGGAAGAAATGCTCACAATGAAAAGCTCTGTAGGAAGAGAGAATATTTCTTCTCGTGCTAATAGATATGTCATTATATAAAAAGCTTATAGGGAGCAGTTTATAAAACAACTATCAGGAATAAATATTTTGAGCCAATGAATAGATAATCTATCTGAAATGAGCTTGTATGTGACAAGCAAAGCCACTCACACTGGGAAGAGAAGAAATATTTTTGAAGGCTTATCTTTCTATCAAAACAAGAGAAAGCTGCTTTCTAGAGACAGCAGGACATATCCTCAGAAAGTGGACAGCCCTCAAAGTATACGTGTTTTTGGAAGATGGAAAAAAGGTGAAATGTGCTTCTTCTGTGTTCTGCTCCCCACCCATCTTCCTAAGTGGCCACATAACCTGGAAAGCATGATCTTGTTTGTCCCCATCGGGCAATTCATTCTTACTCAGCACTTCCTGTGGGGTGTGAAGAACAGCGTCCTCCAAGGAGGCAGAGTTTTAAAAGCTGGCTGCAAATGAATAAATATGCACTTAACTCACACAGCAATTCATAAGAAATTTTGGTCCCAGGACTAGCTGTCATCCACAGTCAATAGGAGATTTCCCTCAGGCAAAGGAGAAAATAGCCTAAATCTACAGCTGTCCTTAGAGGCCTATAAAGGCTATATAATCTTTTCTTCTAGAATTCTTCACAGAGTAGGGAATTTTGCAAGCAGGGCATAATTTAAAGAATATATGACATTTTCTTAATGCCATTCCCATAGACCTGAGACTGCAATAACGGTCTCTATGTTTCCAGTCCCCCAGGATGCATGCTGCAGAGACTGATCCACAAAACATAAGATTTTTGCCATTTCAGTACTTCTACCTTGCAGCCCTGCCCAGGCTCAACTTCAGTCTGCCCTTTCCATTGGCCATGTTCAGCCACAAAATAAATTCTCTTCAACCTTTTTTCTGCAGTTTGCCTTTCTTTTCCTTTTTGGCTGCATGCAAAGAACAATAAGGGGAGGGGGGGAAAAAAAAAAAAAAGCATATTCCTTAACACCACCACGCATCAACAGTAGGGGAGCTGAAAGGAACATGCCACCCTTTCCACACACAGGCTTTCTCACCGTGCAATGTATGTCAACTCCTACTGAAAAGTCTATTGCTGGATAAGCCTGGTCATAATTATGTTCAAATTGAACAATGTTACCTACAGAGTTGTTTGTTCACATAAAATCTGTCTTTCCTCTGGGACTGATTTTCTAGATGTTCCACTGTCCCTCAAAGCAAAAGAAAAAAATCAGAGCAAAAAATCAGTAACTGAGATGAACCAATCCCCTGCAGAAGAATTGAGCCTTGAGTTTTGGAAATTCATCTATGCAACTCGACAGTTCCCAGGAAATATGGATCTGTAACCTCAGCTAGAGATTCTGTATATGTGGAAAAGGATTACAAAGCCAATTGTTTTCATACAATGGATTTAACAGCAGGAGTTTTAAATGGAACCATTTTAACTCAACAGCCTACGGTGCTTTAGACAGGGAATCCATTAGCAGTACACTATCTGCATTTTTCTGACATCTATCCTTCCAACAGTAAGTGTGCTTTCTTTTTTTCAATCTATTTATTAAAAGAAAATTAATCAAAATATTGTTTAATTAAAATTCGTTTTCTTTAATTTTCTCCCAACCATTGCAAGTTCACTGCATGGAAACCTCCTACCACCAGAGTTTTCAAAAGGCGGTGGGTCTCAGGACATTAGATTTCAGTAATGGGGTTTAAAGAATCCTAGATGCTAGCACAAAAGACACAAGCATATGCATACATGACATGCGTTTTCAACGAGCTTTACTTTCTTTCTATTCTGTTCACTGCTTACTTTTTTCTTCATTCCTATGCTTTCTATGTTCAAGTTTCAGTTAGCTTTTACGGTGTTTTTGCTTTGACAGACCTTCTAACAGAACTGATAGGACTGTAAAAGCTTAGATAAGCTATCTCCCTTTTCTGCATTACTGAACGTAAAATAGCATCTATCTACACAAATGACTGAAGATCATCCTGTATCTGAAATATCTTGTTGAGATATAACACAGAATCTAATTGTTTGCACTGGATTTTACAACACCATGCTTAAGATATTGCAGATGCATCATTATTAGCTATTCTAGAACAATTACACGCCCATAAAAGCATAGTAATTCTCCTTTTGCAGAATGAACTGTGGAAAATTTCACTGCATTTACAAATTCAAACTGAAGGAATGAGGAGGTGTGTACTTCTATCAACATTTAGAGCTAATGATTGGAACTTTTCAGTGAAGTCACTTCTGTTGATAGACTCCCCTGCCTAGCTTTATCTCAGTAGTCCAATGAAACTGTTTAATGTGTAAGAATACCTCAATACTCATGTCATTTTACTTCTCTGTGAGCATGGAAGCCCTATACAAACATGATAAGATGCACTCTAACAAGAGACAGAACCAGACAGCTGAAAAATTAATTTACAGTGTAAGATTCTTGGTGGTAACTAGGAACTAAAGTCTCATTCAACTGAAATCAGCGGTGAAAGTATCATTAGTTTCACTTGGGCTGGATTTCATGTGCTTTCTCTTGTCACGTCTTGCATGGCTCAAAACCAAGAAGTTATTTTCCAACTTCCGTATCACTGATGAAAAACAAATGCTTAACTTTGGCTTATTCTACACACTAAATAATGCTACTTCTCTTCCCCATTTGGAACTGCAACAGTTCAGAATTTTAAGGACTGTCACCACTGTGTTTTGTTTATTGGTTGTCTTCTTCATTTGAGTGATTTTGTTGCCACCATTGAAATATGAAATCCTGCCTCTGCTCATGTCCACTTTTGGACCCTTCTCATCTTTCTATGAATTCGTATGACTTCAGCGTCCCTAGACTAGACTGTGATGAATAAACTCTGCACCCACTTCTGCTATGGACTAATGCACATTCCAGCCTCTTTCTGACAGGTTTCTGAACATAGCATAAATTTGTTTGCTTTGGATTCTTTTCAGGGTAATACTCACGCTCGTCTAAATTGGCAACATAAATACTGCCATTACCACAGTTTTGAATTTTGTTAATCTAACTCACGGCACAATCAAGCTTAATAGAAGGAATTTATATTCCCATTGAAATCCATTACTGTCAACATATATTCAGCTCCCAGGGTGCAAAATATCTAGCAATCTTATCCAATAGGTAATATCTTCCCAAAGATGTCCTCCCTCCACCCAATCCTCAGTTGCAGCATCACTTTTTGATTATTCTGAATGCATAGAACCACTCGCTGGTGAGTGGCACTCAGCCTGGACATTCTTGGCAGGTTCTTAAATCTTCAAAGAAGCTCATCCTGCACTTAGATTAAACCCGTGCCACACTCCAGTCAGCTCTGCTCTGTAGTGCCAATGCAACTGAAACTAAGCTTTCCAGTAATCCCTCA
Organism: Bambusicola thoracicus; assembly: GCA_002909625.1. Classification (NCBI taxonomy): domain Eukaryota; kingdom Metazoa; phylum Chordata; class Aves; order Galliformes; family Phasianidae; genus Bambusicola; species Bambusicola thoracicus. The sequence goes on along the minus strand of PPHD01000323.1, from coordinate 50,282 downwards.
TTTGGCACTGGAATTGCACTGATGCCAACTCAAGCTTGAATAACCTAGTGAGGCAGATTCTATCTCACATCTGGGGCAGGAAAGTCCCCAGAGTGTATTGAGGTTACAATCTCAAACTTTTTTATGCTTTGAGAAGCTGAGATTCATGCTCATCTGGAAGGAAGACTCGACCAGGTGAGGGACAGTGGGGGATTGAATTGCTCCTGATGTTTTCTGATTGTATCCAACTCAGAGCAAATTCCATCCTGACCTGAATCACATTTACCATACTGAGATACAGTTATTTAGACTCGGAAAGAGAGCAGCACATATTTTTCCCATTTTCTTTGCTGAAATTCTCAGTAAAAAATTGCCCTTAATGTGAACTATGCCATAGATTGTGATTATATCTGCATATGCTCCTGCAACTTGAAAATCAGCTGTAAAGAACTACTGACTTTCTCTCCTATCTGTTTCTTTCCATACTGCCTGGTGCTGGTTTCTGAGGAGAACATGCTGCAAGCTCTGGGATTCATTTAGTTAATTCCTTTCCATTACTACTTACACTGAGATGTTATGTTTGCAGTCACAATCTGATAGATTTTAAATTAACAGTATTAGATAGCATATTAATTTGCCGGTGGACAAAAATGTTATTAGGAATAATGATATAATCTGATGTTCTTTTTTAATGTTCAGTTTTATGAACTAAGTATGAAAATATTTAAATAATGACAGTAATTGCTTATTAAAATCATTATCGTGCATAAATATTTATATTCCCAATCAGTGTTTCCTCAGAGGTACAGCACTAGCTGCAATGAGAACAACATATGTATTGTACATGCAAAAACATTTTACCAGTTCTTCTGTTGGCACATCACCACTGTGTAATTGCTCTCAGAGTGACATCATTCTGCATGAGCTGAGGACCTGACTTTTTCAGTTTGCACACGTGATTTCAGTGTCCTACCTTTCAGTACAATGCTGGATATCAGACACCAGTGATTCCAAGCAGCAGGAACTCAGCATTTTCTGGCAATCAAGCACATCTGTGGGTGGCATTCTGGCCTCTTGCAAGTCAATTCAATTTTCCCTCTTACTGCAGGAGGTCTGGCTTCTCCATAAAGACAGCACTTAATACTTGCAGTTATTTTTGGAAGGATAACCAACCATACGTTGTTACTTTGACTTTGTAGCGTGACCACTTTGGAGAAACACAAAATACGATGGGAAAAAAATGTTAGATGGCTGATTCCATAAACAAGCAATGAAGTTTACAAAGAAAGCTCTAAAGGAATATCTTTTATATCTATCATCTTCCAGTCCCTCCAAATCCTGCCTGATTTCACATTACATTTCTTCTCAAAACAAACCAAAACAAACAAACAAACAAACAAAAAAACACATTAGAATAAAGGAAAATAAAGTTATAAAGTTTAAGGATAAATGTAGCACACCTCAGCTGGAAAATCAATGATGAGATGGCATCTAATTGCTTTTCATCTCCAAAATGCTGCAAACCATTGTATTAATTCACTGCTATACAGAGCATTAGCATACGTAAATAATTACATTAACCCCTATGCTCCACCAGCTTGTTGCATATCACAGGGAAGAGCAGGGTGACAGAGAAGTCACAGCAGGCATAGCAGAGCGAGGTGCAGAATAGCAGTATGATTTCTAATTAAGAGTCAGGATTCTTAGATGACACATTATTACTGGAGCTGAACAAGGATAAAAGATGAATGCCCAATAAAGTAATGTGATAGATAACAATGAGGTACAATAGCAATGACCTATTAAGGTACCCTTTCCACTCCAAGGATTTCCATTAATTTTGGCAGATCTGGAGGACAGGGAATGTCTGTATGGGCAGGCAGTTGAGCACACTGAGCGATGACTGACATGTATTTTGGGGTTAGCAAATCTTATCTGCATTTGAAGAGAAACTCAACTTCCTCGTGGCCTCCATAGCCTGCTTTCTGTTTCAGGATGAGCATTTGGTTATGGTTGCTGAAGGCTGGTTTGTCATCTAGTGGATGGGTTACCATGGTCGAGGCAATTTTGTTGTTTTTTTTTTTTTTCCCCTGCATGTTCCAGGAAAGTGTTTCTCATTCTTTTGTAATGGAATGCGTATAGGTATGAGGGAAATAACCTGTGGATATTCAGTATAAACAGACTTCAAGGGAAAACGTCATCTATTTATCTATGTATTTCAAAGTTAATTTCTGCAAATACTCAAGAAACTTCTATATTTTATCCTTTCATCTCTTCAAAGAACAACTGTTCTTTTTCCCAAGTAGAAGAGTGAGAAAGAAGGCAGTAAACTGATCAATCAGCCTAAAATTAAGTAGGAGAAAAATGGCTGCATAAATGAATTGTGAAATTAATATAAGACAACATATTTTATTAGATATTATAGAATAAAGGAAATGTATTTTCCAAGTGTGTCCTGCTGAAATAGACATTTGATCCTATTGTGCTATTATCTCCTTATCAATTTTTCATTCTTCAGATCATTTCACACTTAAAATAATGTTATAAGCTTTTCAGGTCAGAATTACTTCTGCTAGCTCCATGAACTGTCTGCTATACCTTAAGTACTTTACATTTTAAAAATAGCATGGACTTCTTTCCTTCCATTAAACCAAATCTTAGTCTAATGCATCCCTTTCTGAAAATCCACATCACTGATTGGAGAGAAAGAAGAATGTTATTGAAGAATTATTTTTACATCTGATGGAAAGCATATATATTTGGATCCAATGTGCCTAGTCAAGAAGGCCAAAAAAATGGTCTGCCACACCTGAGTGACACAGGGCAATCTGTTTGCTCATAGGTATGTTCCGATTAAGGCATGCTGGTGACCTGTGGAATTTCATCTAATCCAGAACTCAATCTCACCTGATAAATAAATACTAAATAAACAGTTTGCAGCATATTTTTTCCTAATGAACTGCATTTGTATTATTGCTGTAACTTGTGACAAAGCCTGTGATGTACTGCTGAGGTCGGGATTGCCAACAGAAATCTATTACTCAAAAAATGTATTAGAAAAGTGAAAAACTGGGAACTATTCCTCAGCTACAAGTTTAGTTTCAGGCCTTACCCTAAGAAAAAGGCATAGATTAAAATTCCCTTACCTAGAGGAAGGAGTTGAACCTATGTTTCTGATGCACTTCAGGCCATATTTAAAATAAAAAAGTTGGCTTTCCTCAAGCTATTCTTGAATCTGACTACAACACATTAAGTACACAGGCTGCTCTGAAAGTAATGCCTCCTATATTGTTATGTTGTGTCACGAGGTCAGAGGCGGATATTTGTAGTATGGCAGTAGAAGCTGAACCTTCCCACCAATATTCCATTACGTTTTGTTGCCATGTGATGGATGTCAGCAGGAGGGGCACTCTGACAGAATGGTGCCTCACAGGAGAGTGTGCATTGAGCAAAGGTGTGTCACTGAGTTCCTCTATGCAGAAAAAATGGCATCCATTGACATTCATTGATGCTTGCTGAATGTTTATGGAAACTAAACAGTGGATGTGGGCACAGTGAGGTGGTGGATGGTCCGTTTCAGCAGTAGTGACAGTAACATCAAGGCCAAGCCACATTCTGGACAGCCATGCAGATTTTTAAGAGTTTGGCATGCAGCCATTTGTTCATTGCTGGCTAAAATGTATAGCTAACGGTGGTGACAATGTGGAAGAATAGTGTTTTGTAGCTGAGAATTTGCTCTATCAAATAGTGTTATTGTGCTCTTTGAATCTGTCGTAGTTTCCATGGAAATAAATAGGAGGCATTACTTTTGGAGTAACCTATGTCGTTGAAGTGCAACAAAGAATAAAATTTTCAGCTCTATTTTACTGAAACCTTTCAAAAGGCATAAAAGGAAGCATGACCAAAAAAACCCCAACAAATCAACCAACCAAAAAAAAATTTAAAAAACTGCAACAAAACAGCAACTCAAAGAACAGTTCATCCAAATAAGCTTTGCAGAAAAGTTAAGATCTGTTCTCATAGACAATTTTTTTTTGTAGATTATTTTTAATACATAACTAAATAAGGTAAACAGAGATTTTTAGTGCTTTTCAGCTCTTTGAATCTCTTCTGGAAGACTGATTTAAAATGGTAAAGAGAAACACAGCACATATCAAGTTCTGGATTTACTCACCTTATTAGTAGTCTAAAAATACCTAGATTTCGTATTGAAGAGCAGCATGTAAAATTTATTCTATTCAAGTGAATTGTTTTAGCAATTTAAAATGTTATCATCCTGCTCTGGTTCACATTGCAAACAATAGTAAATATTCTCACAAAACAGATTTTATGCACGTGTCAATTGCTGATAGCATTGTGCCATCTAATTTGGGTGTGCGTGTAGATCCCCAAACTCATTTTTATGTGACACTCATTTCTACTTCTAGTTAAAGCTATACTTCTTGGTGAAAGGCACACTGTTATTATAACAGATGGCTTACTTCTATTCATAATGACTGTGGAAAGTAATAATGAATCATGTAAGCAAGAACAAGCACTTCACTTGCTGTACAAGTTACTCAGTGCCTGCCAGTTTGAAAAACAAGTGACTGCTCTGGCAGAAATGCAGGCATGCTTACAAGTTAGGCTACAATGGTGTAACCACACAAGGAACGACAAAGCTAGCAAACCACAAGACCCCTAGAGCTTTCCATCTGGGCATGCCCCCAGATTATCGCCACTGAGTCTTTCTCATGGCATTACAATGAAGTTCTGCAATGCAATGCATGCTCTGAGCTGTGGGTGGCTTCTAAATCACTGCATAGACAGAAGGTGCTCCATAAAGACTCCTCTTCCTCTGTTCCTAAGTAGCTGATTCTGAAATACTATGACATGAGAAAATAACTGTTGACTGAATAGAGATGGGCCTCTATTTATCACTTCACCTCAATGCCCAAAGTTGGCTAAATCAATGGAAAGACGTAGGTTTCCTCCTAATTGCACTCTTTTTTTTCCACTTGCTTTTTTTCCCTATTTTTGATTTCTTCCTAAGCACAAAGGCTAACATTAAGTATGTCTGCTTTTGTAATTTGTGAAATTAATTTTTGTGATGAAAAGTAGTTGTACCTGCAAATATTGTTTATTGGAATCTTATCTGCATTGGAATATTTTCCCCCAAATGGTCAAAATTCTCAACTCAACCACTTCTCTAATCCAGACTGAAACCCTCCAACTGGGAGCATCTGGTAGTAAAAATAGGCGTGTGAACAAACACAAGCCATTTATTTAGCAATTTTAGTTATTTCTTTCAGTATAGCATAGGCCAAAGGAAAACAAAATTCTAAATCTGTTGCAGTTTTACACTGAAATTTCTCTACTTTAACTACTCACTGTGCCCAGCTAATAACCCTGTGCTCTCTTTCTAGCCACAGATAGAGAAAATATTTTTGATGCTCTCATCAAAAAGCTACTCAGCCTATGGCTAAACTGTGGAGATATATGTGGGGAGTACGTCAGCCCTGGTCCTCACGTGTCCATTCCAGTTCTTTTGTCTGGGCAAACGAGCCACAGAAATTCACTGTGTCAGCATGATGGCAGAAGGCGGATAAAAAAAAATTGGTTTTACATTTCTGGGAAGAGGACACAGTTGCAGGGCACTTAGGATTTTGGTACTGACTCTTGAGGAGTGCTCTTTCCTCTCACAATGACTACACACAGAACCTGATTGACCTTGCTAGTAAAATGACAAAAATGAAGATTCACATCATGCCCCAATTTTTCCTTCACTTTCTCTTCCCTGCGTTAGGCAAAGTAAGAGATAGGTAAAAGACTGCTGACAGCATATAGAAAGAAATACCATCAGCTTAACTGGCAACTTTTGTTTACAAATACGAGAGATCAGTTTAATTAAAAAATAAAAAATAAAATGTAGATTTTGTACAAAAGCCTATGAAACAGACTTAGACGTGAATGACATCTCCAGCAGAGTAATAGAATAAGAGCTCACGAGGGGCTTTGATTTGAGAAGATCACTCATTTGCATGATACTAAAGAAGACCTAGGTGGATTGGGACACATGGTCCTCTTCGAAACTGCTCAGGTTATAAAACATTCATAGTCTCTGTTTTATGTTCAAAGTCTAATTAAGAAATCACTGACTTTAATTCTTTTGGTACTTCTGTTATTCTTTACTCATATGTATTTATTTATCCAGAATTCATATATGCTTCTTTATGCAAAGGTATTTAACACATTTTTAACATTGATATTAATATTCTGAATCTAGAATATGTAAAGTGCCTGACAGCCTCATAACGCTGGATGCATGGATCTTTGCTTTAAGAATGTCATATGCATCTTAAAATCTGTCTTCAGTACATAAATTGTAGCTTGTCCTTATTAAGATTTTTCTCAGAAGTACAGCAATGCATAAGAATGAGAAGAAAATGGTAAAGCTGGCAATTTTTTGCCATTTTTTTTTAATCTTTGATCTTGTGAAAGCCTAGGTTCTTTATTAATCATTGAAAAACTGCTTTGATTCTATTGCACATGAATTTCATCCTTTCCACTTTATGCAGGTGTTTATACTTCTGTGTAGATTAGAAATCTTACATTTGTTTGTGTGGGTTTATAAGTACCCTTGGTAAGCAAAGAAAGCAAATATATCACAATGCACATTTATCAGCTCTGTATCCATCAGCTTAGAGAATAGGAAATGTCTCCTGAAGCACAAACAACATATCAGAACTAAGCAATGTGGATTAAAGTCTGAAGTATAACTCAACAAATAAGCCAAGTGTCAAGGAAATCAGGAAAAATCATTCACAATGTGCTGGGATAAAAAAAAAAGTAATAAAAAATATGTGATCCCTAGCTGGCACAAGTTCTTCATTTTGTTGCTTGAGGTAAATTTTTTTAACAGGACCTACCTTAGGGAGTAGTGACAGGCTCTTGAGCAGACTAGGGGCAATTCGGTTGCTTTTCCTTCTTTTTAACTGTTAGCACTACGCATGAAGACCTTAATCCTTCAGAATCGTGATAACTGAAATGAAAGTCGAAGAACAACATTTTACTGCACATATTATTAAGAACTTTGCCGAAAGATACTAAGCAAAGTTGCTGCTTCACCAGCAGGAGTAATACAAACCCTGAAAACATCCAGTTTCTTTGCTAAATGGTGTTTCCACAAATACTACAATGTCATAGATAAAAAATATTCCGTATGGAAATGCCTCACAGGGCAGTGTTGTGCAGGGTCAGATGAAAAACAAGAGAGCACTCAAAGTCCTCTTTCCAAACCCCAAGCACCTTTTTGCATGGAATTCCTGTCACTTGAAGGCAAACCGTAACTCTGCTGCAAAGAAGGTATCTTTCAGGATTCTCTCTCCAGCACCTTTATCTCCTGGATGCAGAAGTTAATTATGCTTTCTATCTGCAAACACAAATTCAGTGAGGATACGGATGGGAGCTGGTGTTGCTACCTCAAGAGCTGCAAGAGCTGTCCTTGGCTGGCATGGAGGGCACTGCTGTAGCATTCTGACACCTGATTACTGCCTCCACCCACTGAACAGTTAGAAAGACTATGAAATATCTACAGATGTGTATATTTTTGTGCAAAAAGAAAACAAATATAAACATTCTCATCTCATTCCCTTTTCTCCCACAGAAGCCATCCTTTGTGTTATAAACCATGATATGAAGCACTGCCCTTTAGGAAAAGAAGAAGGTCTGTCCATGATGCACTCAGTCTTTACTATCTGCTCTACAGGATGAAATTTGATCATAAGCAGATTAAACAGTTGACATATTGAAGAAAACAAATGGGATCCCAAAACCTGTTATTGGTAGCAGACAAAATAGTTGCATCTAACTAGAAATTCATTCTCAGTATCTAGTATCTGGCAAATACTATTAGAGAGGGTAAGTCTGAAGGTGATAACATCCTTGGTCATGTGCATTCCCTATTTAAAACTGTACTTTCCTGAATGAGGATTAAAAGTAATAAAGTTTTACTGCCCATACAGTTTGCCTGTTCTGATAAAATATCAGAAAAAATAAATTAGTAACATATTTTGTTTTTCAAGTTCCATCCTCAATTATCTTTGTTCAGTTCTTCAAAAGGCTGCAATGACGTTTCACAAGAAAATGGTTTAAGTGGGAGCAATGAATTCAATACTTAAGCGTTTGACTGGTGCACGTTCTTAGTAAGCAAATACCTCGATAGTAAGCAAATACCTCATTTTATTCATTATTCAGGCTGAATCTTAATGTTAGCATATACACTGCACCACATTCCACATTTTAATGACATTCTACCAGTTAAATAATATACTAGCATTCTGTAGAATTTTTTATTTGCTCGGGGAATTCAGAGGGAATAATAATATTGGCATATGTCATTAACAATCGTGATCACAGATAACCTATTTATTTAAAAGGCAAAACACTGATATTCTCATTTCCTGGAAACTGATGCTTACAGTTGTGCTTCTGTTAATGTATGAACTCATGATGTCACATCTTATCCATAGCTTAACACAATGAACACAAATACCTTCTTATTATGAAAAGCTGAGGTTTGAGACTGGACTTCCCAAATCTCAGAGCTTCATCAGCAGAGTATTTCCTTTCTTCCTGAGCAACCACTTCAATTATGCTAATAGACACAAACAACTAGAAGGATTTTCTAAGATGTTTCCAGTCTATCACATCACCAATAATGTTTCTCAGGAGAAAAACAAACCCTTTTTTTCAACAACTCCTCAAAGGACACAGATCCACAGAATTACACCATGATGCAATATCTGGTATCCTCTTGGCTCCACCACTGATGTGACAACAGCCTCAAATCCCTTTATGACAAATGACATCTTGAATCATATTACCAGTATCTATAGGAATCAACGCACAGTAAATTTCCTTATGCTTTTTCATGGGACAGATTCAAATTTTCTATGAGTCTAAAATCCATTTCCAAATGGAAAAAAAAAATATAAAGCTGTCACATTTTCTAGAATTTTTCAGCCCCATTAAAAGCCAATAGAATTTATACCCTTCTGGAAAAACATTCTTCCCTAATAATTTTCTAAGCAAGCCTGAGCAACAATTCAGCCAAAAAGGTGCTCTTCTCAAAGTGTGAGTAATAAAACAAAATATTAAGTTCTTTTCATCTTTATTTTCTTAAGCCTACAGAAAAATATGAACCTTCCAAGTCTTTTACACTAAAATTTTCTTCCATGTAGCTAGCAAGTAAAGCAGAAAAATAGTAGAAAAGGAAAGGGATTAATTATATAACAACCGTCTCCTCAACTCTTGCAGTTTTAGGAATGACTTAATAATTTTTATGTAGAGTAAATGAGTAGTAAATGCAGAGCCTATTTCTGGATTAATCTTCCACTGAGGATAGTCCAGACTGATCTCTTATTGAAGTATTTCCCTTTCACTTTCCCCCGGGCCTCCAATAAGATTAATGTGTGACTATAGCACATTAGCTTATTTAGCTGCACAATGGTCATGGTTGGGGGCAAAGTATTAATATTTATAAAGAAATAGAGGTACAGAAGGTCCTGTGCTGGTTTAGCTCTCTAGGAATTCATTTCCAATGCTGGGATGAGGGAGAAGATTTAAAATGCATAATCAACTTTTGATTGTTGCAACACTGGAAACCACTGAAACATCTTCACCACTTTTGGCCCAGTGCACATCCACATCATTAAAAACTATCAGTCTGGGAGCTCTCGTAAAATATAAATTCATATTTAGATTTTTTTCATAGCAAAAAATCCTGTGTGCCTCCGCAGGAACTGGAATGCCAAGGGTCACGTACTATCTGCAGTGACGATTTAATTAGAGGCAAAATGGGATCCCATCTCAGACACTGCAACAGCTTGCAGGGGGTACACCTTAATGTCCTATACTCCCTATGCAGGGGAAAAGCACCCAGCTAAGGCACCCATTTACTGTCCGGTTTCTCACTCAGTCACATTAGGTACACTGAATGATTTTTGCTGCCAGAAAGATGAAAAATGGGTCATAGTTCTACACTTGGCTCCCCCTGGCTTCACTGGGACTGAGATGATAAACAGTTTCTGAAGTGTTTCAGTTAGTTCTTGTGGAGCAGGGAAATGCACGTCACGAGCACAAGCTTAATTCTGCAGTCACTCAGGCTAACTAATTGCACGAAGAGTCACGACCAGATTAGTTTTTCAACCTAAATTCCTTTGTTCCTTGAAAGCAATACATCTAAAGCAGAAACCAGCACCTATTTGCCAGGTATAGATTTATTTTGTACTTTGAGATTTTCAGGAATCTCTTCTGAAATGGTGAACTTTTCTAAATGTTAGTTCAAAGGTTCACTGATTTCTTTGCTTATTTCCTAAAACTAATATGTGTGTGTATGTGCTCTCTGGGCTTGCTGCTTTAGCTAATTCTGCCTAGCCACTCTATAAGCAATTCCTTGTTCACATATCTATCCAGTACTGCTGTCTCTTGCTCTTCCCATACTGCTTTTCCAAGATGGATCTGTGAGTTCATCAGAAAAAAAGCAACTAATAAATTTCGCAGCCTGATAAATTTTTTATACATTTTAAAGGAAGTCTGCATCTTCTTTCTCTTCTGTTTACTGTATTTGGATTTATTGAATACGTGGAATTAAAAATTCCTTACTTTTAATATTTCAACTTCTGTTTATCATTTGCATGCATTTTTCTCTTTAACTTGTTCTTGGTATCTCACAGTTGTCTTCAGTGTTTCTTGTCTCTCTTTTTCAAGGACATTTCCATACTCAGTCTCTTCAAGCACAAATACTTAAGAGGTAGCAGAACAAAGATTCTGTATGCAAGGTCTCAATTGCATAAAAAGGCACTATAAATAAGAAATACCTTCCTTTCTTCCTCTCTTTCCTTCAACAATAAATTGGACACTATGAGAACAGAAATAATTACTGCGGATATTGGGAGTTGTGTTCCAGTGTCTGGAAAGGAAACACAGCTTGGGAGAGGGAACAAGTCCCTGGTAACTACTAAGGCTGCACCAAAAGTAATACCTCCTAATTCATTTTGTTGGCCCATGGCATCAGAGGTGAATGTTGATGGTATACCAATAGAGATAAATCCTTCCCACCATATTTCCTTACATTTTGTTGCAATTTCCATGAAGACAAAGAAAAGGCATTACTTTCAGATCAACCTACGTACTTCTGGATACTATTAATTCTTTCTTTTAACAGAACTTGTTATTTTTCTCACTTCTCAGAGCCAGGGGAGCTGTGAAAAGGCAAATAGAGACACCCACATACAGCAACTTAATTACTATAGATGCAATTCTATGAACAGATTCAGATCTGACTATTTAATGACGATTGAGTATTTCATGCCACTTCCTATTAGTGGAAAAGGATCCTCTGAACAAATTGAGCTTACCTCATTGAGCAGTCACCCTCCCAGGGCAGCATACTACACTCAGTTGAAGCTGATCTAATGCAGGTCTTAAATCATTTCAGTGTCAGGCATTTGGCAGACAGTTCTGAAGATTCATAATTGGCAACAAGGCAACTTATACAAAATGCTTCTTAAGAAGGTTTGTCCCACTATATGAAAAAAAAATCTGAGTGAGCTTATTTCTTAACTGAACGACCCTGCCTGATTGCAGCTACAGAAGTGCATTAAAATAAATATAAGAAGAACCAAGAGAAAAAGCGAGACAGCTAAGAGATGTGCTGACTTTGTAACTCATATTTCTTACTGTAGGGCTTGGCCCCTGGGGGCATCCTTACATATTTTCCTGTGGAGGGTGAGGAGATATGTGGACATGCAGACTTTTGGCTTGTTCTTACTCATGGCATGGTAGGGTCAGCAAGTATCAGAAAAGATCTATTGCCTTCTCTCCATCTGTGAAGTATTGCTCAAGGCATGGAATCATGAATTGTCCCTCACACAGTTACTTGTACCAGAAAAAGCACAGTTTTCAGAAGTGGGCAAACAAAAGGAACACAGATTACTTTTACACAGGAATTCCTCAAAGCCTTGTCTGGTCTTTTAGAAAATATATTCATATCTGGCACTGCCTTGTCTTTTTCTGCCCCTTTAGTTTATTTGTCTCTCTCACCCGTTATTGAATGAAATCACCATCCAACTGTGCTCCCAATGAACTGGTGGTATAGTAACCAGCGCTGCAGGATCAATTCAAATGGGGACAAAGCATGCACGTCTGCACTGAAGATCTGCAGAGTGGCTTCTACGGACATTTATATTGGGTGGATTCTAATAGTCAAATGTAGCTTGAGTGCACAACACAAATAGTTTTCAACATTGCTTTTAAAATATGTTTCCTGCATGATGTCATTAGCAACAAAATTATGTGTTTTATGAGCTATAACTTGTGTATATTCTGGATAGAACAGTGCAGAGTTACAGGAATGCAACAGACTGTTGGACAAATAAAGCTCCAGGAAACAGCTACTGGAAATAATACCTTTTCTGACAAAAGGCAACTTTACAATGCTTCCTTGAGGAACCTCAAAGCAGCTGCTTGCACTACTGCATCTTTTTTGGCTCAAGGCTTGCACATAAGAAATAGAAGAGCAGATGTTTCTCCTTGTTTAGGGTAGATTTCTGTTTCTCTTTGCAACATAACAGCTCTCTTCTTATAGCCAGAATAATTTCCCTCTCACTTTGAATTACGTGCTCTAAATTATAAATTGAGATCTATATATTTTGCTCCTTAAGGAACAGAGCTCACTGATGGATCACCACCAGAAGGACTGCCAACTGGTGAGGAACACCATAGATATCAATGAGAGCTCTGCTCCTCAAACAGCTGAGGAGAATATTACCCCAAAGAGGGCAACACTCTTTTCCAACACTTCTTACCTGCACAAATTTCTAAAGGATTAATAAATTCCAGAAGAAATTGTTGTACTAATAATCAGAAAAACACACAAATATTTTGCAAAACAGTGATCTATTTCTTCACATTAACTCTCCATTTCCTGCAAGGCACATATTACAGTTACCAAGACCATTTTTTATAAAAGCCACGTTTTCACATTATTATTATTATTATTATTATTATTTCTATTGATAGAAGTAACCATCCTCTTCTGTGCTTCAGATAGCTTTTTGACTTCATTTCTTGCATAGGATTCCAGCCTGCATGGAGGCTTATAGAGGTGAGTCGCTCTCTTTGACCAGGACCACAGCAAGATTACAAATTTAAACCCCTGGGTGTGTTTCTAAGCTCTGAAACACCAGGAACTTCTCAGGTGAGTAAGGGAAAGTCTCTTTGTATCTTCACTTTAAAATCCTATTTCAATGCTTGCTTACCTTCAGATTTTGTTTGCTTTTCATGGTATACTCTAGAGGCCTCCAAATGCCAGGTGTCAAAGGGACAACGGTCCTCTCACCCCAACTGCTAAACCAACAGTTCTTCAGAGTAATGCTGATGAAGAAAAAAAGTGATAAGTAGAGAAAGATAAGTTCTGTAAGCACTATTTCTCTTGCTTGTATTCTCATGTGAAAGTAATTTAAGAGACAGAGAAGGAGCTACGCTTGTTTTATGTTCCTCTGTAAGTTATTTCATGCCATTAACACCTGAAGCCAATTTCAACATTAACCAAAGCACCAGTTTCACAGCAGTGACATTCACTGACAAAAAAGTTTTGCTACTGATTTTCCCAAATAGATTTTCTTCAGGGAAATTTAAAAACAAACAAACAAACATTTTCATACTGATGATTACCTGAAATCCAATTCTGCCTATGTTATTTTCTTCTGGACATCCTGATGCAATAAGCAGACGACAACACGTAAACAGTGCCAAGCTGAAGAAAAATGTCACGGAACTTTTAAAAACCATTACAGAGCATTTTGTCTGTCTTTACAGAACAGCTGTAACATAAACATATCAGAAACAATCAACAGCTCTAGCTAGGTAAAGGGCACGAAAATTTAAAAACATTTTATTTCTTTCTAAGGATCCCATCTAGAAACATGCTGAATGGACTGCTCTCTGGGTTTTTGTAATGCCTTAATAACTGTTCTAAATCTGTCACACACACAAAAGTGAGCTACAGAGGGAAGCCCTAGATAAGATCCTCACATTTGATGGAAGCTGATGACATTTTCTCAGCAATAATAGGCAGCTTGTTACAAGGCTCACGCTATAACAGAGTGCATTAGAGCTAACCTGAGATATGAATTTTGCAACATGTAGTAGAACTTCAACATGAATCAAGTTCATTGTCTTTATTTATTTGTTTTAATCTACAGTATTAGCCAAATTTTCTAATGAAAGAAAAATCATTGGCAAATTTCATTCAAAATGTGTCAAAAGTTAAAGCCTCCAGTAAGTTCCTATAGGCTAAGCAAAAGCAGTTGAATACCCCATAGGAAAATATCCCATAACTGCATTGGCAGAGAAAAGCCCATAGCAAAAGCTGACACTCAGAGATGCTGAAGAACCATCATAGCAGGAGAAACAACAACAAACCCAAATGCCTTAACATCATAGAAAATTTCAGTTAATGATTGCATCCAATAAGATAGGTTGTAGACCCCCATGAACATCAAAGATAAATAACTTTCATTAGATCTCCTGGTCCCAGGAATGCTGGTGTATCTGACACCTGAAATCTTTCACCAATTGATTTCATCTTAAGATCATACAGTAGAAACATTCAGAAAATGCACTCATTTGAGTTTTGCTTTGACCTGATCTGGTTAACAGGCATTTGGCGTTCTCCGCAAACCTAATGGAGCATGCTATATTTCTTACCTTTCTATGCAAACCACTGGCGTTCTCAGCTGGGGACACAGACCTGGCTGGAATAGCTGAAGTGCAGAACTCCATAAAATAACATAGCAGACCTAAAATAATGAGTCTGTGTAAAAAAAAACAGTAGTTCTATCAGAAAACATTAGACTGCTCATTTGCATCTTGACTTCCAATAATTCAATCAAAATTCCACAAAAAAACAATATACCATCTCTAATTTCTAATGTAGCTCACTATGATGCTATATTAACCATTAAACTCTCTTTTTCCCTTCCCTTTTTCCCACAGATTATACCACAAAAATGAGTAAACTGCAGTATGTTCCAAAATGGTGCCTCTTTGGCTTCAAATTTTGTAATTTAAAATACAATGCACTTTCCTTCTTCACTTGTTCTTTTTTCACTGCTTTTTTTCTTACCATGAAGTCAATTCCCAAAGTAATGCTTAGGGCAGAGTGTATCATTGCAGGGTCCAGATGGTTAGCTTTGGGAAATTATCCTCCATCTGGTTCCTTAGTAATGTCCTTAAGCAGATAAACTTGCAGCTCTAAAACCATGCTAAGTTTTCCATGCAGCAACAGTCTCTAGTAATACATGCTCTGCATCTACTGTCATTTTTAATCTAGAGGGAGGAAAAATATTAAGATGAAGTCACACATTAGTATCATATTAACTTGCAAACAGAAAACTATTATCCAGAAAAATTATTGCTAAAAGGTGGCTTGGGTTTAAAAAACAATGAGAGTCCTGTGAATTTTCCTTCCATTCTGTATTTCTTGTATTATCTTTCCGAAGAAAAAGGCAGACACTTGCTTCCTTTACCTACATACACTTACCTGGGACAATACAGCTGCTTTAAATTTCTAGATACTATCATCTAATAAAAAATGTGGTGTGAAAACTTTTTTTTGTAACTTCAAATAATAAAGGGATGTCAAGAATAAAGTGAAATTTGGAGCAATGCTAACTTCCAACAAGCAATTGGAAAGTCTCTCAGTGCAGCTGGAGGGAAAAAAAGAGAAACTTGAACGGTAATACATGTACAGATGGAATGCTTGGACTTTAGAAGAACAAACTCCAATAGAAAATAGAAGAGTATTTTCAGAGGTCTGAGAATAAAATAAGATTTTTTTTGCACATCCATTGCAGAACTATTCAGGAAATTATTCCAACTCCAGTGAGTCTGGATCTTTCTCCAGGTTACAGGACACTTTGGATCACGCTACCACTTCTAATCAGAAGAAAAATTATTAACAATGCTGGAAATTATGTTAGAAGGATGCTGAGAGGGAATTTGGTCATTTGGGGAAGGAAACTCTTTATCTATAAGAGTTACTACTGTTCGTAATTTCTAAATAGAACCATGTTGTTCAGTTACCAGAGACAACTGCATCAAATCATCTGTTTGCAAAAACACTGCAAATTTTTAAAGCCCAAGAATTAGTTCTGATAATTCTTGTTCATGAACGCAATAGTCCTTTGGAGAACCAGTAAATGCCAATATTTCCAATTTGCTTAACAGAATAAGGGTACTTAAAAGGGCTTCAGTGTTTTTTAGTGACTTTACATTTTATTTAGGCTATAATGCTGTGAATAAAATGACATATTCTTGACAATATTGCTGTATTTTTTGCTAAAGGAAGAAAAATTGTAATTGTCACCTATAACCATTAAAAACAAAGCACATTTCTCTTTGTGAAGGCAGTTCGAACTCATGAGGGCAAGGAGCAAAGGGGGCAGAGCAGTGTGTACTCAAGCATAGAAATGACTCCTGCCACTTCTGTGAGACCTTGGTGCTCTGCTGCTCCAGAATGGGAACCTGGTATTTCCAGAACTGCAATACCCATAGGAGCAGCCACAGACAGAGCATTTGAGTGCAGATTAAACTTGAATTTCACCAGTGTTTCTCTGTCGCTGTATTTCTGAGAGGAAGAGTCTTTAATTGCTGTCTGCTTGCTGAGACAGTGTGTTCTTCCCTCATCTTGCCCACAACCATAACATATCCACAAAAAATTAGCTCTTTTCACTGGTGGAGCATAGCAGGAAAATTCACAATCTGGTGCTGTTTTTGGCTAAGGTGAGATAACTGTGGAAGCTGCCACGTCTTGGCCAGCCTGCAGCCTACTGCTCCAAACTGCCTTTGGACAGGACAGTGCCAAGCTGAGCTGAAGCCTGAGCTCCAAGCCAGAGTCAAACACAAAGCAAGCAAAACCACAGAAAGTTGACAGCAGGACACATTCTCTGGTCTCAGCCTGAGCCCAAGACTGATGGTGAAACACAGCATCTACAGCTGATGGGGCTTTCAGTGAGTTACTGAGAAATTAAGTAAACAGGTAATAATTTGGTTAGACAAAATGCACTGCAAACAAACAAACAAACAAACCAAGCCCAATGTGGTATTCTACCTAGAGTTTATTTCACATAGTATACTAAGCAACAGCTTCATCAGTGAAACTTTATTATCATAGTAGCTAAGGTTTCATATGCACTGGGAGAAAAGTGCACCCTGAGCTAGGATGTGAATCTGTACCAGCTATGTGTGGATGTGTGAGCAGATTTGACATCCATTTGTTGCAGCCCTGGCAGCCTAAGTGGTCCATGCTCTTTTCTCCTTCCTCTCTCCCAACCACTCAGCTGCTGCTGACATTTTGCCTTCAGGCATCTCAGTGCAATTGTTTTTGTCACCATAAGGACAACTGATCCAGAATTGTAACAGCCAGTTTTGACTAGGTTATTTTTAACCACTACCAATCCCCTGAGGTGGTTCAAAGCATGGATGCAAACATGTCTATGCTAGCACAGCTGAGCAGGGGTGAAGGAACAGAGACAAGTAGACAGCATTTGCAATCAGCTTCTCACCCTGTTAAAGAGATTTTGTGGTTTACACCAAACTAGCTAAGAAAAAAATATATATCAATTGGATTTTTTTCTTGGTTAGTGATAGAAACTTGCTCACCGGGTGACACAAGCCCCAGTCCTGGTGCAGGGGAAGAGGTGCAAACAGGCACAGAGAGCAGAAAAGATGCAGAATGAGTAATACACCAACTCTTTTGGTAGCAACTTGCAGTTTGATTTTCCTCAGCCACAGCTGAAAAATGCACCATTTGCTATTCATTTCAATGAATGTCACCAATTTCTTAAGCAAGTGCAGGTCCAGGAAATAGGGTGTTTCTGTGGCCCCTTGTTCATAGTCATAATCATAGAATGGCCTGGATTGAAAAGGATCACAGTGATCATACAGCTTCAACCCCCCTGCTATGTGCAGGGTCACCAACCACAAGACCAGGCTGCCCAGAGCTACACCCAGCCTGGCCTTGAATGCCTCCAGGGATGGGGCATCCACAACCTCAGACTACTCGTGTACTACAGTTTTTCAGAAATCTGACTTCTACCAGGGCATTTCATTTAAATATTTTGCAAAAATAGTCCATTAAAATAATAAAAAATAAATTCATAGCAATTGACCAGAAACATTATTTATAAGAAGAATAAACACTGTGGTTATATCAATATAAAAACTTATTTTTCAATTGAGATTACTTTTCAAAATACGACTGTTTCCTTAAACAAAGAAGTTTGCTAAGCACTTATATATATAAAAAGAAAAGAAGTACTTGTGTTGCCCAAATTTGGCGGAGCAAAAGGAAAAAGACTAAAAACTGTAAACTTGATAGTAAAACAAAGTCTGGGTCTTTCTCAGCATTAATGACATGGCACAGAATGGTTCTGGCTCTGCATAGTGTTATCTGAAAGGGAGAATACTGCTGGCAGGAACACAAGAGACTCTCTGCTGTCAGTCATTGGGAAGCAGATGGTAGGTCTTGGCTGAGTGGCTCCTTGGGCATCTTATTTCAGCCACTGCTTCTGTGTACCTGACAGTGTAGTCAGATGTAAAACACACAGTCTATACATGGGCTGCCATAAGTCAAGTGCAAGGAACTACCAATCACAGCAAGATCAGCAGGAACCCAGAATATCATTCTGTTTGCCTTGTAGAGGAATATACCTTCCTTTTCTTGGCTGAAGTTAAGGTAGTTACATACAAACTAGCAAGGGTAATAGGTTGTTTGTTCTTACTGTAATTATTTAGCATAAATATGATTTCTTAAACTAAATTTTGTTTTTATTATTAGCAGTCTAAGAGTGGTAAAGTTAATGAAGTAAAATAATGAACACTTTTCACCTGTCACGCTAGCTTAAATAAACAAAAATAATTTTTAATAGCTCCTACCTCATGAAGGGATCGGACATTGTATAGGAAAACACTGTCAGTAGTCTTTTTTTTTACTTAATTTATGACCCCATTACCTGGATGCCTTCATAATACCTCACTATGGATGACATTCAGAGTTCACAGTGGAAAAACTTCCTCCCCCCCCCGCTATAAGCAGGGACACTTGCCTCTAGATCGAGTTGCTCACAGCCCCATCCAGGCGGACCTTGAATGCTTCCAGCGAGGGAGCATTCACAGCCTCACTGGGCAACCTGTTCCAGTGTCTCCATTCTTGTTCTGTTAGACTGAAAGAAAAATTATTCTGGATATAGCCTTACCTATAATGAATCTGGCTAATACAGAAGTCTTTAAGGGATGCAAACATTCGTTAGAAAAGCATGCTGCCTATATGGGCACAACGTACTAAAATAAAGGTTGAAAGCGTATAGCTAAAATACTGCTGTCAGAGGTAAACAAAGCTACAGGACACAGGCTATAGCTCCAGAAAATAATGGGATACATAATTTTAAAGGGGATCGATCTCCTCGCTGTGAGCTTGTATTGAGTCTCCTAAGTCTAGTACCAATCACACATGCAAACTAGGAGAGAGATCCCACAGAACTTATATGCATAAGAAAGGAGACATTAGGGGTTTGTTTGAATTCAGTAAGGCACAAACAGATATGCACATGAAGTTCGTACATCTGAATATTTAATAAAGCCCACATGTCTGAGTCATTTGCAGAGAGGTGACATATTATTTTATTCATCACATAGCAACTGCTACACAGATACTGAAAAGGGTGACACCATAAACCTCCGTATACTACCTAAGCTCAAGACTAAGCTATAAGTACATAAAGCATCTGTAGATCAATTAAAACCTCAGTAGGTAGCCAGTAAATCACTTCACTGCCAATCACTGTATTGGATCTAAACGCATTAATTCTCTTTTGCCTCTGTGGCCTCTACCAAATGGTGGATATAAAATGGTAGTATGCAAAAGGGAATTATTACCATGGGACAATTAAACCACTGCAATCTACAAAGATATAGGCGCTTCATAGATATGTGATGCATGTGAACATGATAATTTTTAATTTTAGAGACAGCAGTGGTTACCCCGTGGAACAAAAAAGAAAACAGTGTGATGCAATCTGAATGCGAAGCAGGAACCTCTGCCGCATTTCATCAATGTCTGCCACCTGAACCACCATCAGTCAACAATAAGAAAAAGACAGATAGGATCACAGTTAAGTCTTCTTGCTAGCCTGATCTGTGGGAGATTGAGATGGACAGACAAGGATACAAAGAGTTCACAGGCTAATTTTCCAGGCTGCAAGCACTGCAACAGTCTTATTAGGCAAGGTTGCACAGAGAAGAGAAAGGCAATAAATCTGAGAGTTTTTTGACCGAAAGAAACTACTGCCATAGAACACAAGTGCAAGAATAGGCTTATAGGGAGAAATCACACTGACTGATAAATTTCTCACTGTGTTCTCAATTATAATGAAATTTATATTAAAAACAGTTCTCAACTATTACAGCGGCCGGCCATATGCCCACACCTTCTTCAAGCAACTGTTAACTCCATGAACCCAGAGGGTAGGCAAAATACAAATATAAAAATTAGATGCCTTCAGCCTTTGTCCTTTCTTATGGAACTGCTACAGATGATTTACTAATGAATGGATACTTGCCATCTGTTTTAAAATTAAAAGCCCCCTCTATTACATTACCGGCACATGCAAGTTGCAAAGGTACAACTGGGAGAAGAACTGGGCTCTATGAGTCAAAAGCTCTATTTTCTTACCAATTACTAAAAGGGCTCAAAAGCGTGTAATTTGAATCATCCTTAAATTCCCCAGAAAATATAAGCATAACCATGTTAATAGGATAAGAAGTTATTAAAGCATATGGTTTAATATCAGTGCTCTTGTGCTTTGGTTTCTCTGTGGCAGCCAAAGCTTGGAATGAGAGATTTGAGACAAGCGCCTGCTCCATTAGTGTGGGATGGGGAGGGGTGAGAAGCTGGGGCGGTGGTATTGCCTCAGACTTCCTTGGAGAGAGTTAGCTGAAATCTCAGCCCCATTCCTCCAATTTCACCATTGTTTGACATCTACAGTTTCCGTGGGGTAATTTTAAACAGGCGCAGTCTTTTGTTTTAACCTGGATAAATGGGGGAGAGACCAGTGCTGTGTGTGAGCCACACTTATGATACTTATACATACAAACACATGATTTAGAGGTGGAGCTTGCAGTAGGCCTGGCTCAGGACAAATTCCTCATATTCAGACTTGATCTTCAGCCTTTTGCCATGGTTACCTGGTCGGGATTTGCCTTGAAGCACTACACACAGTCATTACTCTGCTAAACAGACTGGCTTCTCTCCTTGAGATGACTTTGTAACTGGCCTAGAGGGTCAGAATCATAAAACCTGCATAACCTGGATATTTCCCAAAAGGCAACAATGCATGATCCAGATATTACGTTTAAGGGGCTGCTAACTGAAGGAACAAATCTTTGGCTGGGATTAATTAACACACCTCAGCCTGCAACAACCCAGGACCCATCAGCAGGGGATGAGAGCACATACGTGCCTCATAATTTTATTCACACAGCTTTCCAACTTACAGTATCTATCAAATATAAAGAACTAGCACAAACTATTTTTACCTGATATACCTTACTACATTTTACATAATCAGGAAGGAAAATGCAGACCAATTTTTTTTTTTTTTTTTTTTTTTTATG